>OX235271.1:213861850-213930654 GCA_944472155.2 Trichobilharzia szidati
CAAGAGGAGAAAGTAAAAACAAATGCAAAATAGAGACAGTAAACACAGAAATAAGGCAAAAAGAATAGTAATATGGAAGAACAATAGTTTTATTGGGTATTCTAAGTCACAAGGAGTGGATGCATCTGCGCCAGCCATTGAGAACGAGGATTTTGAGCCATATCACCGATCGTCTCCAGCCTTCATTGGTTTCTACCGTCTTGAGGACCCGAAATAGCCAGCGAAGACAATATTTCTTAATGTGCTCCATTGAATTACTAGTTAGCAGATTTTACCCATAAACTAATGTCAAAAAGAACAGCAACCATGTAATTGCACCATAAATCCTATTTATGTAATTTGTCATAATTTGTGTTTTTTTCTTGTTAGGCTTTTCACCTGGCTTCCTGAATGAATTTCAAAATCTTATTCAAGAAATTGAACCAACTATTGATGAGTCAGAGTTTGAATCGGGGGCATCCAACTTGAACGATGAAGATACGGGTAATTCAATGGAGGATCCAACCAGTGATGGTGTTGGTGATGCTGATGATGGCCATGGTGAAGGATTCGTTCATCATAATTCAACTGATGACATCCAACAGGAAAATCATGCAGCACAACTATCATCATCATCACCCTCTTTACAAAGTCTACGATATCACGCACT
Source organism: Trichobilharzia szidati (assembly GCA_944472155.2). Taxonomy (NCBI): domain Eukaryota; kingdom Metazoa; phylum Platyhelminthes; class Trematoda; order Strigeidida; family Schistosomatidae; genus Trichobilharzia; species Trichobilharzia szidati. The sequence continues at coordinate 213,862,500 of OX235271.1, forward strand.
TCGCCATGATTGTCCACATTGTAAATGTTGTGTTGGTAATCTGTTAGAGGTGTAGTGGCAATAAATAGAAGGCAGAGGGGGGCGACGGAGAGGGTTTGGAAAGAAACAACACCTAGCGAAAATCTCATTCTCAATTGTTATTATTATGCTTCTTCTTCATGTCTTTCATACTATGTGCCTATTTAGAATTGAACAACACCAGAAAAACCAGCTAACAATAGTCTCTTCACAATATTCCCCCATTTTTAGGCAAGAAAAAAGCGCTATGTGATCAATTGTACAGATTATTTCTTTTTCTTCTCTTTCGGATTATTTGTGTTTTTTTTGTTTTTCTCTTCTTTTTTTTCGAAAAAATTCATGATTTTTCTTTTTTTTGTTTTGTTTTCGGAGAATATTAATATTTTCGAATTTTGTAGTATGTTTTGGGAATGATGAGTAGGATAATATATGCATACAAATTAATGGTTGTGATACTGTGATTTATACATGTGACTGACTGTATTGTAATAATACCCTAAGAATTATAGATTTCCTATCCTGCTTTGGTCTTTTATGTGTTTCTGGTTGTATATGTACATATTAAGCTGTGATTGGTTTACACAATACGCACTGAACTTACTATGATAACAGAAGGCAAGACAAGGAAGCCAAGGTATATTTTCAAGTGATCAAACCGCTTTTTACAAATATACTTTTTTTTATTCTCTAACCAATCATTGAGCGTGTGATTTTGCTTTACATTAAACGACATGAAATAGAATAGATTGAAAAAAGCCAAAAGCAAAATAAAAATAATTGTGAAACTAGTAGTGATAACAAAAATAAGAGAGAATATAAGTCATCTACTGTTATACCATATAAGGAGGAGACATCTGAGACGCTACGTAGGATTCTAAATAAAACAGGAATTAGGATGGCATTTAAACCTACAAACTCACTCAGGTATGACAAGCTCTGTAGGCTGAAAGACCCGGTGGACTCAATTAGACAAAATAATGTTATTTACAAAATACATTGTAGTGGCTGTGAGGTCAACTATATGGGTCAAACTAGTAGATCGGGGGTAATCAGATTGTCGGAACATTGGAATGAAATTAGCTAAGGTAAGAATGGTTGACCCCGAGAAGATAAGTAATTTAGAAAAAAGCTCAGCAATCGCACTGCATGCAATAACACACAATAGGGTGGGAAAGGGTTAAGATTCTAAGGAGTAATCTATGTAGATGGAGAGAGATTGATTACTGAATCCTGACTGGTTCATCGAGTCTACACCAAACACATGCAACAGAAGTGACTCAATGCAAATACCAGAGATATGCATGGAAGATATTATTACCACCAGTAAGTCAAATCAGAGGAGTATAGTAAATAATCTCGAAATTCTATTTCAAGTCAAGCAAATTACTTATTATAACTATAAGAACATTCATCTTATTTCCTATCTAATTGTATTTGATCAATAACACTCATATTATTATTTGTGAATGTACATTATCCTATATTGATTTTTATTCCAATATCTAATCGATTCCACACATGTATATAAATGAAGGAAAAAGGTTGTGTGAGTAACTTGATATGATTATGAGCAATAATTTGTGCTCGAAACGTCATCAGTTAATATTACTGTGTAACACTGTGTGATTTATCAAAATAAAATCTTATCCATAATAGAGTTACACTCTACCACAGTGCCCAAGTTTTATACTTATATCAATATTATTCCGTATTGAACTGTGGGGATATGTGAGAATAATATTCTGTTTGAACACATTGTCTGTATCACACCACCACACTCTTTCCCCGCGTCAAGAACTTTTGACTGAAGTCGGTTCGATCTTCTTGGTGCTGGCGGCTTTGTTAGCTTGTCTTGCTGTATCGAGTTCCGGAGCTAGCTGACGTTCACCCGCTTCTCTTTGTTTGCATTTCTGATCGTGCATACGTGGCCCCGTCTCATGGTGACTGTGTATGGACCTTACCACTTTGGAAGCAGTTCGCATGACCCTGGCGCGAATTCGCCTCATACTATCTATCATATGCTGCTGTCGACCGACCTCTGAGCAGCGTCCCAAGTAACAGTCCAATCGATGACGGATCATGAACGCCATTGAACTGCGCGACAGCCTCGAAGTCCTGCCAGGAGATCTATATGTCTCCTTCCTCAAAAACTGTAGGGCATAGGCTTTCCATTTGTCGGCAGGCAGCGACACCAATTGTAACAACAAATGGCAAGACACGGAAGCCAAGGGATATTTTCAAGTATATATATATATATATATATATATATATATATATATATATATATATACAGTTTCATATTCTCTAACCAATCATTGAGTGTGTGATTCGGTTTACATTAAACGGCATGATACAGAATGTTCAAATGCATATAGGTATTATTCTGTTGCTAATGCAGTATTGAACTGTGGGAATATGTGAGAATAGTATTCCGTTAGAACACACTTCCTGTATCACACCAACACATTACAATATCAATAACTTTATGATGCACAATAAGTTTACACGATGTGCACAATTTTCAACTTAGTTTATGACATAATATTTACTCTTCATCCAAGGGGGTTTCAAGTAAAACACAGCCACCTCCAGTATATCATGTGACATAGTGATGTTAGATCTGAAGAATAAAATAACCCGTTAGGGTATTTTTCTTCGGTTCCACAGAAATGCTCAATGATAATCGGCAGCTGCGAAACAATTAAAAGTGGGCACGAGTGCATTTGGAAACCTATGGATATAACCGAATGATCACAACAACAAGAACTATAGAAAATCAGATGCATTGTGTGTCGGATAGAAATTCAGGTAGCCCAGAGATTCAAACAAACCGCCAGGTGTTTAACAAAACTGCTAATCTCCACCACCTAAGAGACAACTCTCAATATAGCATCAAAAGAGACGGCTACTGTTGTTGTTGTGTCAATTGGTACAGTATCGGCAGGAATAATGCGGTTAGATAGATAGTGTTGAACTTCATGATGTGAGGAGGTAAAATCAATCGATGAGGTTGTGAAGCTGTATCATCCTTTGTATCGTCAACGGAACACATTAATGGGACTGTTTACAATAAGTAGTATAGGACAGTAATTCAAAAGCATAGTCATCAGTAGGGCTGTTTGCTATATTGGTCGGAGAAACAATGATTTTGATTGGTCCATAACGTAAGCAACCTCACTGTTGCAAGTACATTTCAGCCTTTTTTGTACTGAGGACATAAAGTTACTAGGAGATGCAAAGACGTGCTTGCTGCCTACCTCAATTCTTAAGAAGGATAGAATAGGTTTTACGCATGTCAAGCAGTTATCTTCCGCGTTCAGCAATACCCGATGATAGGATTGGGTTGACACAGTGTCGGCGTGGGGCGAATCAAACATGGCATCAATCTGTAGAGTACTAAAGTATTAGTTTTAGCTATATAGAGAAGTGTAGACTGTTTGACTGGGTTCCTCGAGACGCTGAAACCTAAAAGACTAATGGTAACATTGCTCAACATCTTTGGGAATGGTGTAGATAGAACCCACCCCTTGCAACCTCCCAGATGTATTATTTATTTTTCACTTAATTGAGGATACTTTCGCCTGCGTATAACGCTTTTATTACTTCTCTTTTGCTTATGATTTATTTGTGCTTCGTGAACACTGGTGCCTCTTTTTGTGCATAGTTCTGCGTCGAGTTTTAGCTCAGATTGTTTTGATTAGACACTAGTAACTAGTGTGAGATGTCTAGTCCTGTCTTCGGTGCAGACTGAATTCCATCACTCACTTAAGCTTGCAATGTGGCCACCGTTTTAGGTAGCTCGCCATCACGGTGCACATTAGTTTGATGATAGCTCAGGACTGGGTGACGCGGGTTCGAATCTCGAAAAGGACATGAGTTCCTCCAAGGGTGCGAATACTCCCTGCTTACTAGTGAGTGCCAACTAGCACGAAACCTCGGTCCAAAGATTCCTGTGGCCGATTGCCTGCAACCATCTAGTATTGATGTTGTTGTCACAGAAGAATGTAGTGAATAAAAATACTATATCGATTATCTCTAAAATTTCGAGTACATCCTATAGGTTTTGTATTACTTTTATCCGATAAAAATAATTACAATGCCATATACATAATCTGTCATCATTGAAGTCAGATTTTATGATTACTAAGATAGTTTTCCGTCTTATTTTCTTGATGTGTTTGTGTAGCTCCCAAACAATCTTTCAGATATCTGTGATATACCGTAGTTAGCCTTCCTTTTCAAAGAGTAAATGACTGACTGACTCATCGATTGATTTCAACATAGAACTTAACACAGAAGTGCAGGAACTCGAGGTGCCACACTCCATGTAGCATACAGGAGACGACAAAAGAGGGAAAAAGACATTCAACAGAACGATAATGTGATGGAGAAAGAATAATAATATTTAAAGGACAAAGGGTCGATGCATCTGCGCCACTGATAACAATTTTGAGTCATATCACTAATTGTCTCCAGCCGCCATTGGTTCTTAGAATCCCGAAGACCCCATCCGGCCAGGAAGCCTACACCTCCGTAGATAGCTCAAACTGTCAAAGATTTCTTGGTCTGACCACATGTAACTCTCTTTTCCAACCTGATCCTATGTCAGCTAACATTGCCTGTCGACGATGCAGATAATTCGGCATGCGTGACATGTATCTTAGCTATCTCAGTGGACGTAGCTTAATCCATGGATTTTATCACCTCACCTAACACTTTACGCCTAGCCTGAATGCTACTTACCCTGTTATTACCACTTAACGGAGACACCTAGCCTTTTCATATGTTCCAGTTTCAATGACCATGTCTCACAGCTGTAAAGGAGGAAAGAAGGAACAATTGCACAGTGCCCATGTTCTTCAATCGATAGCCAGTCGGATATCCTGTCTACGCCTGAGATAGCGTAATCTAGCAGATGCCACACGAGCCTTTCGCATCTGTTCTGAGATTTTATCCGTTGGGGCTGATGAAGTGGTCAACACAGTCACTTCGTATCTTTCAACTGAGAGTTGGTGCAGTCCATTCCTGTCCTGCAGCAAACTTCTCCCCTTACATTTGATATGAGAAAATCGCGCACCAAACACTCGAAGACTGCAGCTCCTCAAAGTGTTCATTCAGAAGACTGTGGCATTTGATGGAAATATTTATTGAACCAAAAAACAAATTTATACATGATCAAAGAATAACGCATAAAAGAAGAATTCTTAGAGTATATAATTTTCACTACAAAGTTTATTTTCTTAAAAAAAATGCTTTGCTTAGGATTATATACATCTGTAAGTCATTACATAACACTTCAGGTCGCATCGTAGCGTTCCATCTCCTCTCTTCATACTTTTTCAAATAACTGTCTCCAATACAATTGTCGATGTTGAGGTAATTCATCTGGCTGGTAACACTCTATACCAGCTTTGATAATAGCTTCATTGAAGGTGGTTGAAGATGTTATACTCATGTAATCATCATCACCACTAGCACCATTCATATTGTCGTCCTTATCGTTGACTAGTGGATCGTGTACACCGACATTTAAATTGGTATTCAGTTTGAGTGACTTCATTTGTAACCAACACTTATTTGGTTGTTTATAATAACGTAATAGATTGAGAAGATCACTTTTACTACTGCCAACTGTTTGAACTGACGATGATGATAGTTTAACGTCAGACATTTGTGGTAATAGTTTACACAAGCGTACAAATTGTTGTGTGAATTCACTGTTACAATTAGCTCTGTTGTATAGATATCTGAAGAAAAGAAATAAATAATTACACATTATGATAAGTTACAGTACAGTAAAACAGTTCGTTAATCGATTGTGCAACAATTGAATAAACTGTTGATGCAAGATGGTTGGAGGCAATCGGCTACAAGAAGCATTGCTTGACCTAAGTTGCGTGCTTGTTGGCGGCACTCGTCAACATGGAGACACCAGTTAATTTGTGTCCAATACCAGTGTCATACAGGAGATCAATCGCGAGCTCAAATAGCTCAGTGTTAACATCTCTAACTGAAGCACTCAATGGATGGTGCGGGGGGGGGCATAAGTTCCTTCAAGGTTACAGATACGCTTTGCCGACTGGTGAGTTCCAACTAGCACAAAACCTTGGTCAAGCAAGACTTCCTGTGGCTGATTGCCTCCAACCATCTAATATCATCAAATCCATTTGCACCGTGACGACGAGCTACCTAGAATGGCTGCACATTGGAAACTTGACTGACAATAAAATTCGATCTGCACCGAACAACCGAAGGACTCGATAAATGACACCAGTTAATTAGGGTCCAATCAACATTAAATAAACTGCTTTCATAGCAGGTTGTACTATTATAGTTGAGTTACACTGAATTTACAATTAGTGTGTTCAAGACTGACATCGCCAGACAGAATAAGGACATGAGTTACGAAACCCTGATTACTTATCACTTTTGAATGCTTGTTGATTTATTCAGATCTTTTTAATCCTGATATTCCGAATCTAACAAAGAATTTCAAACATTGAAGTTTCAGTAGCGGTTCTACTGTTGTTTTAATGAAGTGAGCCCCCCCTAACTTCATACTTAACCTTCCCTTTTTTTCCAGGTTCACTACTGACTGCACAGTGTTCAAAAATGCGACATCCAGAAATAGAACCTGAAGCCCCTCGTGTGGTTGGCGGGAGATTAATCCTACCGTTGAACTACCTAGGTAAGATCGATCCACAGAAACAATTCGGTCTACTATAGTGGGCTTTCGAAAGTATCAAGGAGTTTTTATCGACTCTAATAAAAAACATCAGGCACTTAAGTATTGTGAATGCATCTGCGCCAATCGTTGAGAACGACGATTTTGCTCCATATCACCAACTGTCTCGAGTCATTGGTGTTTACCGTCTCGAGGACCACAACCTCCTTACGTGACTGGCTTAAACTAACTGTTGTGGATTTCACTGACTGATGAGGCCATGTTTTGGTTTGACCACTACTGGTTCTTTTCCAACCTGATCCGTCCTATATCAGCTAAGATTGCCCGTCGGTCGAGTAAGGCGATGACTAGGCATGCATGCGTAACACATGTCCTAACCATCTCAATCGATGTAACTTCACAGTCTTGTCGATTGAGTTCCCCTTCTTACCTAGCACTCGACCGACACCTAACCTCAATATTGCTCACCGCATTATACTACTTCACACGAGAGATAGAACACAGACACCTATGATCAAAGAAAGCTAGTTAGGCGTTTCATGTTTTCCACTTTCAATGGTCATATCTCACTCACCGCCATAAAGGAGGACGGAGCGGACTTCTGAGCAGTACATACAGTAACCAACGGATTAGGTTTATGCCACAGCTTGTTGTATGGTTACTAATTATAAAACACAAATTTAGTACATCACGAGCACCAAGAGGTGGACTACACAATATCTCATAGTGTACTGTTGGGGCGTGTTCAACAAAGCAGGGTGATTGTCTTAAGGGGGAACACTCCCTCCTGAGCATTTGACTTGAAGTCTGATCCCCAAGGCAGTGGAGTAACATTCCTATGATTTCCGGTAAACAAAACAGATTCATGAGGTATTCAGTTCCTTCGGATTCTGGAGCCTATATATTCCGTAGGTTCGGAGTCAGAGTTTTCCAGCTTCTCTGCTCTGGGTAGACTTGCATGTCCACCAATCCGGTTGTAAGCATCAGATGTTCGCACAAGTCCATTGAGTTTTGTGTGTCACATCCCTCCCCCGTCCCTATGTGAATTCAGAAGATATGAACGCGTAGCCACATGAGAACATTTCGAGAGGAAGGCTGAAGGAAGTTTACTCAGCCTCAGACGAACCGGGGAGCGGGCATTTATGAGGGCAACTGCTTGCTTAAAGCCTAATAGATTTTATCAAACGAGTAGACTTCAGTCATTTTTTCCGGGTTGATTTTGTCTTACTGTCTTACTACCTACAGTTGAGATAATAACTGATTCATACTTAAGTGCTGCTTTGGTTCGTCGGTGGCACAGCAGTTAAGACTCTCGCCGACCATACACATGGTCCGGGGTTCGATGCCCTGCCGATCCACACCTGATATATCAATGGTTGGCCTGCAAATTTGGCCTACCGATATGGCATGCTGAAAATTCCATACTTGTACCAAAAATATACGGTGTGGAATCGAGCTATAACTCAAGTTAAAAAAGCATTTCAATTCAGTCAATGAACTCTATCCGACTCTTCTTTTTGCTCAATAACATACTAGAGAAGGCATTTATTGCCCATGCCCTAGTACTAGACTAGTTCGGAGGAAACATATTCGGATAGAATGTGTATACTTTTTTGGCTGCACTTTGCACATGAGTGTGACATAGTCCAATGTAATGTTTGGAATTACAACTGGCGTTTATTCCATGAAACTGAATCGACTCATTGGTTTCAACGTAGAACTTTGCACCGATGTGCAACAGTTCGAGTTGCCACACTCTTTCCACGTAGCACACAAAGTAGGAGAAGAGACAGGGATAATAAACATAAGTGTGAGTGAAGCAAAAGAAATGTAATGTGGAAGAACAGTGGAATGACAAATTATCACAAAGAGTGAATACATCTGCGCCAGCCATATCACTAATTGTCTCCAGCCTTCATTAATTCTTACCATCCCGGGTACCCTAACCAGATAAGAAGCTTACACCTCCCTACCCGGCAGACTGGCTGAAACTAACTAACATTGACTTGATGCCATGTTTCGGTTGGACCACGACTAGTTCTTTTCCTACCTGATGGTATGACAGCTAACATAGCCCGTCGAAGAAAGCAATGATTAGGAATGCGTAACAAATGCCCTAGCCATCTCAATCGATGTAACTTTACAACCTCATCAACTAACTTTCCTTGATTAACTAGCATTCCACTGACGCCCAACTTTAGTATTATTCACCCTTCCACGGTTAAGCTTTTCATATCCTCCACTTTCAATGGGCATATCTCACTGGGAGCCATAAAGGAGGACGGAACGAACCATTTAGCAGTACATAGTCGACAGCCAGCCGGATATCACGTCTACTAAGCCAGAGATGGTGTAAGTTGGTGTATACTAAACCAGCTTTCTGTATCCGTGCTAATATTTTGTCAGCGATTTACCCGTTGGCACTGGCTGATGTAACTTCCCACAAAATGAATGAAGTGGTCAACACGTTCTATATTATTTACATGCTTAAATGAGACAATGCGCAGAATTTCAAATAACATTTTAATGATCTTAATAATAATAATAATGATAATAATAATTACACATTAGAAGACACATAAGAAGATTAGCATCACTTACCGATTTAAATGATGTACTGCAATCAGGAATAACAAAGGTTGACGTGTGACTTGAACTGTACCAGAGAGAATTGCAGATGCATATACACGAATCATACTGGAGTTGGTTTCTTCTGGTTCAAGAAAGCTTTCCAATGGTATCAGTAGCTATATTTGTATATGTGTAATATAGAGAATATAAATATCAAATCGTTTCTATTCAATGACGCATTTACATTTCAGAGAAAAGAACAAGAAACTTAGCAAACAGATACCTGTTCCGCGATTTCATTCTCAAAAGCAGCTTTACAATAGTATTTATATACATAAGTTAACATAGGTACAATTATAATATTAGATAGTTGGAGGCAATCGGCACGCAGCTTTGGACTTAGGTTTCGTGCTAGTTGGCACTCACCAGTTAGCAAGGCGTATCTCGAATCACCTTGAAGGAACCCATGTCCATTCTGAGATTCGTACCAGCGTCACCCAGTGCCTGCTGCAGTCAGAGACGTTACCACTGAGCTATTCGGGCTCGCGATTAACCTCCTGTTGGACTGTAGTGGATACGTTGATTCGACAATGGTGACTAGTGTGATGTGTTTAGTCTTTTCTTTGGTGCAGACCGAATTCTATAATAATAGTAATTTGCTTTATTCCAAAACAGTACTTGTGATACAGAATGGAATTCTCAGCATTTTTACTACAGTATTGCATCCAGTTAGTACATTATCAATAAATAGAATTCTACATAGATTAAGGAAACCACAGTTCATTATTAAAACAACACATTGGCATGTCAGTAGCAAAGGTAAAGCTGAAACAGTGTTTGAAGGTGTTAGAAAAGTGGGAGCTATCTTATTAACTGGCGTAAGCGAGAGAAAGAAACAAAGCAGCACATAACGGAAAAAAAGAAAAAAGAGAGAGAAAAGGAAAAGAAAGAAAGAAAATGTTGTACCTATAAATGATGTGAGTTGGAAAGACGAGGTCCAGTTGTTCTACTGACTATTTAATGAATTATAGGTGTCACGCCTAATTGCTTTCTTTATCACACAGAACACGAGCTAAGTAGGGTATGGTTGAGCTTTTGTACTTGCTGGTGCGAGCATATAGTTTTCTATATAGGCTTTTGGTTTTACCTGATGAGATGCAAGGAGAGAGTTGTGAGTGAAGAGGGTGATGTGAGTTAGATAAAATGGATTTGGCCCATTCTATCAGTCAGTCAGGTTTGCAATGTGGCCACCATTCTAGGTGACTGGCTCGCCATCACGGTGCACATTGATTTGATGATATTAGTTGGAGGCAATCGGCAGCAAGCCTTGGACCTAGGTTTCGTGCTAGTTGACACTCACCAGTCATCAAGGGGTATCTGCAACGTGGAAGGGACTCATGTCCCTTCTGATACAATTATTGTTCGAAGGTGTGACTATAGATTCATCTGCTCATGTGCAGCCAGGTAAATAAGTTGTTCTATGCACGCTTTATTTACTCTTTCTACTTATTTTATTAAATAAATTATTTTGGATACGTGTTTCCATGCTCTTTCATTAATATCCTATTTTTCAGGGTGTCTTTCTTCTTGAGCAACTCTTGTCAATACATTCCGATGACGTAAACAATAACTCTAATTAATTTTTATTTTTTGTTAGACAATCCTAATGAGCATACACACGCAGACAAAATAATTATACATTAATGTGATTGTACAGCTAAGGGAATGAAATCGTGGCTGAAAAGAGAACTTGTTCCTTAAATTGGACCGGTATAAGTAATTTACTGCCGGTTACGGACCACCGTAGGTGGGGTAAGTCGGGATGTACAATTTTTTGGGTCAACCATTTCTAACCCTCTCTTTCCACAGTGGAGAGACAGCATAGCTGGCTGGCATGCTAATCTTCCGAGGGAAACACCTTACTGCTGTTGCATTCCTGTTCCCCAGTAGTAGTACGACTTCGCCAACAGACCCCCAGCATAGTGTAAAATACAAAATTCTTACACAATGCCGGCAACTGCTTTTTGTCTAATCGCTATCCTAACCAAAAAGCAATAGAGATCTCTGGGAGCGAACCAACCAGAAACCGATTGTGAAACAAACAGACAGGAAGAAATGGAGATGGATTGGCTATATTCTGAGGAAACCATCAAGTGACATCACTAAATAAGCCATCGCTCGAGTGGAACCCGAAAGGGAAGCGGTGAGTTGGTCGTCAGTGCAAGGGTAACTTGGAGGAGGTCATGTGAAGAGGAGATGAAAACGTGTGGGCAGACATGGAGCCAGGTGAAGACTCTAGCAGAGAACCGAACGCAATGGAGACGCACAGCTGAAGCCTTATGTTCCTCTAGGAATTAAAGGATACAATAATACTAATATCGATATGATTATGAGTGATAAATTGATCTCGAAACGTCATCCAGACACTCCCACCATACCATTGTGTATTGTATAAAAAAAAGTTACTTAATAAGGTATTGTTTTATTCCGTTTATCTGCGGAGTTCTTCCATAACAGTTGTCTTGGTCATGCGACGCCATGAAACGCTAGACAGGCATTGGATTATTCTGGTGAGAATTTGTGATCTGTGGAGCCCACTTGTCAACACACGTGGGTGTATATTGTAATATCACAAACGTTTTTTCGTGCGGTTATACTTTCTGCCCTAGGCGGTTTAATGGCGAAGGTCAAATTTTCTTCCTAGACAGCATCTCCAGAGCTGAATTAAATATGAAGTAGGCTTTTAGAATTCTTTGTGACTTTATAAGTCATCTCTCCTGGGTAATTTTGAACGAAATTATCTTTACTCCTTCAGAGAAAAAGACACAACATGAAACTTACTTGATTTAAAACGATACGAAGTGAATTCAGAGATTGTTGATGTTCTCCCCATAGTGCACGTCTGTATTTAACATGACAAGCTTGTTGACACGGCCATAGGACAAGATTGGCAAACACTGGGGAATTGTATGACAATGCATTGTAGTGATTCACTAAATCAACATATCTGTTAAATAAAACAAAGCAGGCATTGAGAAAGTACACAAGAAAAAATGAGTGTGAAAATTACAAATACGACTGGATTATCTATTGTATGTGACACACACACTGTAATGTACCGAGGATAACTGACTAAATTTCCATGGTGGAGCTCTTTGGAAATCAACATATACGAAGGATTACAACTGCTACTTGAAATTAAAAAACAGCTAAGCAACCAAAGGTTGTTTAGTACTCAAACTAAAAGATTCACAAATAACATAATTTAATTTAATTCAATTTAGATTTTCCCGTCGACTGATTGGAATGAAGTGCTCGGTCGTCTCAAGTTGACATGTTGGCTCCTTGTGCAGATGCTTCGATGATGTCTGGTCAGCTAACTGGAAGTCAGTTGGTGGATGGTGACTAGTTACGGAGTCTACCAGGATGCGCATTTCGTCCTGTTTGGGACGTTTAGCGTTTGAAACTATGGGCATTGGGTTTGAGCCTTAGTGGGGAATGGAGGTACATTCGGATGACGGGTCCCTTGTACGATGAAATGCGCATTATCCTGGATTCCACTGTTAGTTACCATCCACCAACTGACTTCAATATAATCTACAGTTATCGACAGACTACAGGTGGTCACGATTATGCCACCGCTGCGGAAGATGTTGAAAGAAAGAAAGGCATCTAGCGATTGGAAGAAACTTGACTAAGTTAAATTGCCAATGGAAAGTTGACTTAAGCTCTTATACAAGAACTAACGGCGCTTCATCCTCTGCTCGGATGAGGAACTTAATAATACTAAACGATTGCTGAGTGAAAATGGTTATCCAGAAAAAGTTAATTGATAAGAATATGAATCCAAAATAAAAGCAGCCCAAGGTACCAACAGTTCCAAAAAAGGCTTTACTCTTACAAATTCAGTTCCTTGTGGACAACATCAGTGAGATACTAACAAAGCGCCTTAGAAATGCGGTAAAAAGAGCATTCCCTGAAGCTGAATTACGCTGTGTTTTCAAAATCACTCCTCTTTTGCGTTCGGGAGTAAAAGATAAACTGTGCAATTTCGCCTCTTCCATGTGTATCTACCAATTTAACTGCTCCTGTGGAGCCAGTTAGTTACATAGGCCGTACAATTAAGCGTGTTTCTTGTCGAATTTCTGAACATCACCCTGTATGGTTAAGTAAAGGACAAACAAGATCTATTCGTAGTGCTATTCTATCTCATCTTGTGGATACAGAACACAAGATTGATGTCAACGAGGTAGCTTTTAAAGTCATTTACCACATACCAACAAATCTTAGCTTCGCCTTAAGAGTCCGTCTACTACATATGCTGAGGCCGTTGGAATCCACACTGAGAAGCGTAATTTATGTGTCCAATAGAAGCTATTTCAGACTTTGTTCTTACCTTGGTCATCTAGGTTCGAATGATCCTCACTTTTTGTAGAAATTTCCCTAATTTAAGTTGCCATTCTATTTGCTACCATATATTTGTTATTATTATAATTTAAGTATATTTAATGAACTGTAATTCCATTGTGATCTTACTTTACAAATCGATATTATTTGAGAAACACTAATATTGTTATTGACTACTAATCTAGAATATTCTATGTATATAAATATATATGCATATAATTGTAGAGCCAGAAGAGGAGGAATTTATCGAAAAGGATATTCTTTGTTCAATTTTTTTGGTTTTGTAGAAAATAGAGAAGACAGAGTTTATGAACATGGTCAACCAATAGTAAATACCAATCAGCATCAAGGCGAGAAATCTGAGGAAAGGCCGTCTCTCTCACAACTAAGGACAGGAATGATGAGGACATCGAAGCCAGCTAGGATCAGAAAGCAAAAGCTGAAATCAATACGGAGACTCAGACACACACACACTTAGCACAAGGAAAAATATCGAAAATTTTCATCACAGACGAAAACCAAAAGGTTGGCAGAGAAGACGGAGGTATTGTAGTTGCCTAACAAACAATTACAGGCGATTGGGATGAGGATGTCTAAGTCAGGATCAGAAAGGCAAAATAGAACATTAATTTGAAAATATTTTTCATCTTTTCTATAGCTTGATTCTACACAGTATTTCAGAACAAGTATGAAATTTTCAGCATGTGATATTGGTAGCCCAAATTTAGCAGGCCGACCATTGATATATCAGGTGTGCGCCAGTCGGGGATCAAACCCCTGATCATGCGCATGGTCGGCGAGCATCATAACCACTGTGCCACCGACGCACAGTGTGGAAATCTAACACAACACACAACACAATTGCTAAGTCAATTCTTCTATAAGGTTCAGAAAATTGATGAGTCATCGAAAGCGTTTCTAACAGTCTACTGAAACGTTTTCCATCAACAGCTACCGACACTTAATGCTGAAAATCGAATGGCAGACCAAACACAATAAACAACCCAAATGGAGGTGAATTGGATATACGCACAGAGAAGACGTTCAAGTGACAGTACACGCGCCAGATAGGCCCTTGAGAATAGATGTCGAACAGATGAAGTCACAAATTAGGTACGGCGGATCCATGGATAACATGGAGAAGGAAATGAAAGCTTGTAGGCAGTTGTGGAACGGGTAGAAAGTGATAGAGGAGAACCGAGTAGAAGAGGAGTGTGCTGCTAAAGCCCTGTTCCACTCAAAAGGCAAGCAATTAATAATAGCAGTAATAATAATAATCTACATTACTTCATCTCGACCGTCAGCTGCTACCTTGATGTGGTGGTCGCCAGGCTTGCATATTGCAATGACCAACCAACAAGCTACACTGGCTGGAACTATTGTCCCTGAGGGTCCTACCACTCCAGGAAGGTTGTTAGGATAGCGATTAGACTACAATTATTTACCAGAAAAGTGTAAGAATTCTGTCTGTGGACGAAGTCGTACTGCCCCTGGGGAATAGGGATGTAACAGTAGTGAGGTGTTTCCCTCACTCAGATGACCAGCATGCTAGCCAACTATGCTATCTCTTCACTCTTGAGAGAGGGGCTTAGAAAAGTCCGACCCCAAAAGTTGTATATCCGGACTTACCCCAACTACGATGGTCCCTAAGCGGCGGTAATTTTACTAATGCAGAACCAAACCAAGAAACCAATTCATACAGGCCGTGTGTGACCGGCCAGCATCAAGCGGTTGTCCGCTGGACCCTGCGGTCAAGCAACACTAACCCTCTTTCTGTTTCAGGTACCCGAAGAATCAACCAACTTCCACAGTATGGGCAGCTGGGAAGTAACAGCCGCCCACACACTTCCAAGAGACAGACATTACTTCATCAATTAAACAAAAAAAACTTACACGTCATAGAATGATGGACAAGTGACTGGTAAACTAACATTTTCCAGAAGAGAAGCTAATTCACTGTCGCCAGTAGTAGTTGTAATAGTCGACAACTTTTTTATTGGTCCAATAGAATACAAAATTTCCGCTAGAAGTTGACCAGTTGGTGAAAAGCCTAAACCTCCAGCACCGGGATATGCTATGGAGCCAACAGTCAGACGGACAATCGATTCAATGGGCTGCATAAATCCAAAGGAGGAATGACTATCAGTAGACTGGCATAGTGTGGAAATTCTTTGAAGGAACCTTATCCATAATAAACAGTTCATTGAACGATCCAATATAAGCTGTAAAAATGAATAGATTAGGTAGTAAACAGAAATTATACTTTTCAAGAATTTCATACAATGATACAATGTACGCAGCTGATGAGAACCAACGAAATAAAAAATGGATCCAGATTATTCTGTTAATCGTATGTTACCTCCAACTGTGTATACCAATTCACATGTATCTGCAGGAGCAGTTACATTGGAAGAACAGAGAGGAGGGCCTAAGTCAGATTCTGCGAACATGTACCAAGGAGCCTCGGGTTAAAGGGACCGAATTATTTAAGCTCTTCAATCACCAAACACCTGATTGACACAGGACAGCACCGAGTAGATGTGCTGGAATCATTCAAAATAATTAACAGACAAAGTACCTCAAGTCTCCTCAGGTTTGCTGAAGCTATAGCGATAAGACGATTTAAGCCTGAGTTATGTGTTCAAAAAGAATCCGTCGTTGGACTTCAATTACCCTGGGAACTGACTTCTTAGTAACTCTTTGTTTTCTAATTTTGTTAACTTATCTTTTCACTCCACCCCTCCCCTTTATGTTTCGTTTGACTCTCTTAAGAGGTAATTTTTCTTGATCTTCTGAGTTCTGCTCACTGTATTACATCATCAACTTCTCATCTGACCTCATGTGCACCGAAATTTTGATCTTCTCTTATCTAATTAAGTAATTATTGCTAATTGTCTTTTGTTACCGCCCTAACAACACAACTGTTAACAAATTTTTTTTCAAGAAACTTCTGTCTACCAAGATATATATATACATATATGTATACATGTCATGACACTTTAGACACCCTGTAAATCTCAATGCCTTATTTTACCATGACGCTGTGACACTATGCTTGCTAATGGACAAAGGTCTGTTAAAAATTGTACACTATTTATTATAATAACAAAAATTCAGGTTGTACGCAGCTGATGAGAACCAACGAAATAAAATGGATCCAGATTATTCTGCGCCAATGTTTCTTCTCTCTTTGTTCAGAAGTTATATTGGTTGATTATATATATATATATATATATATATATATATATATATACATATGTACTATGTGATACAATGTATCGGCGGTCCAGTTGTGGAACACTGACCAACCATGCGACAAGTGGTGGGTGGGGGTTCGATTCCTGTCCGACACACTCCTCAAACCTCGCTTAATTGGCAGTTAGCCCGGTAAAGAGGGAAGGTTGTACGTGAGGCGAGCAACCTCACCCCATAAAAAACGACACTGCTAGTGAAACCTGAAAATTGAAACTTGATGCCTTGCGTTCTACTTGTAACGCAAAGGTAGGAAGTAAATAATAATAATAATACAGCAAATACTGATAAAAAAATCAATTCAAAACACGCCTGATCATCTGTGAAACTAGGATGCTGGATGCTCACTAATCCATGACTATCTGATTCTTGCCTATGAGCTTCTGTATAGTTTCGCTTTCATAAGATGACTTACACACTGACTGACTGACTCAGATCCAACGTGGAACCAATTTGAGCCATATCACAACAACTGTCTCAAGCCATTGATTTTTAACATCCAAAGGACCCCCCCCCTAGCCGGATGATCTGCACCTCCGTGCATGGCTCAGATCAACTGTAAGGCACTTCATGGACTGATGTCAGGTTTTCATATGACCACCTCTAATTCTCTTCTCTAACCTAAGCCGATGTCAACTAACACCACCCAGCACGCGCAACATGTGCCCTAGCAATCTCAATCGAAGACATGAAAAGACTAGCTGTCTTTGATCATAGGTGTCTGCGTTCTACCTCCCGTGTGAAGTGGTATAATGGGATGAGCAATATTGAGGTTAGCCCTCAGTCGAGTGCTAGGTAAGGAGGGGAAATCAATCGACGAGGTTGTGAAGCTACATCCACTGAGGTTGTTAGGACATGTGTTACGTATGCCTAGCAATCGCCTTCCTCGACGGGCAATGTTAGCTAACATAGGATCAGTCAGGTTGGAAAAGAGCTGCTGGTGGTGGTTAAACCAAAATATGGTTTCATCAGTCAATGAAATCCACGACAGTTGGTTTAATCCAGTCACGTGGGAAGGTGTAGACTTCCTGGTTGGGGTCCTCGGGACGGTAAACACCAATGGCAGCTGGACACAGTTGGTGATATGACTATAAGCCGTTCTGAATGGCTAGGGCAGATGCATCCACTCCCTGTAACTTATAATTTTCAATGAAACTATATTGTTCTTCATTATTACTATGCCTTTTGTCTCATATGTCTGTTTACTGTCTCTTATATGCATTTCTTCTACTTTCTTCTCTTGCTTTACGTGCTACATGGAGTGTGGCGACTTGAACTGCCGCACATCGGTGCAAAGTTCTATGTCGAAAGCAGACAGACAATCAGTTCACCTTCATAACCTTGTCGACTGACCTACCTACCTTTACCTAACACTCTACAACTAATCTAAGTATTACTCCTCATATTATATCACTTAACACGCGACGTGGAACGTGAACAATTGTTTACAGGATTTCATCGTGAGCCGACATTGGTTAAAGAACGATTGGAAAGCCTGTGAGTACTGGACAGCCGTTTCGTCCTAGTTTGGAACTCTTCATCAGTATGCACTCACCGGGGTTCGAACTCAGGACCTTCTGGTCACAAGGCGAGCTAGCTCCTAGACCATTAAGATACCGGGACCCGATCCAATGGCCAGCCCATGAATTCTAACTTCTACCGATTCACGATATAGCGCAACCGCTAGCCAATGTCTTCGAACCCCAGTGGGTGCCTACTGATGAAGAGCCCCAAACTAAGACGAAACAGCTGTCCAGTACTACCAGGTGGTTTTCCAATGGTTCTCTAACCAATATCAGCTCATGATGAAATCCTGTAACCAATCACACAACAATTCGCTACAAACCAATACTTGAATAGCGAACAATTGTGTTTAAAGTCAACTAGTCTTCTCATATCTCCCAGTTTCAACAACCATAAAGATGGAGAGAGAGCGAACATGTCCGCAGCAGCACGCACGTCCTATGAAGAAGCCAGGAAGAATATTCAGTCAGCCATAGATACAGCTGTAAAAGCTGTGAATAAGGTAATTCCAAAGGTGAGTAAAAACCACTGGATTTCGACTGCCTCATCCGAACTGATAGATGCTAGAAGACTTATCCCGGCGAGCTCCGAATTCAATGAGGAGCGAAAGCTGCACAAGAGGAAACTTACGAAAAGTCTCCGCAAGGACCGTGAACAGTGGTGGTTGACAAAGGCGAAAGAGATGGAAAAAGCATCGGCGATAGGCAACACCAGACAACTATTCAGGCTTATCAGGGAAACAGGTGGTAAAAAACAAATGATAAGCGAAACAATCTCCGAGAAAAATGGCACCATAATTAGCTCCCAGGATAGACGTCTGGAGCGCTGGAAAGAACACTATGAGGAGCAGTTTAATTGGCCCACAGCCACACTTAACCTACCGGAAATCCAACACCTCCCTGAATGGGAGATAGACACAGGTCCTCCGTCCTTAACCGAGGTTACTAAAGCTGTCACCAATCTGAAGCTAGGCAAAGCAGCGGGACCTGATTTATTGACTCCAGAGATATTTAAGTACGGAGGCGTCAGTTTACTGTCTGCGTTAACGGAGGTTCTAGGCAGCGTCTGGGAATCAGAGGAAGTCCCATCGGGTTGGTGTAAGTCACTGATCATCCCGATATACAAGAAGGGGGACAAGTCGTCTTGTGATAATCACAGAGGGATTAGCTTGACTAATATAGTATCTAAAATCCTAGGCTCAATAATACTGCGTAGATTAAGTGGTGCTCAGGAGACACAAACACGAGAAAACCAGGCAGGTTTTAGGCCAGGTAGAGGGTGTATTGATCACATCTTCACCCTTCGACAGATTCTAGAACATAGGCATTCCTACCGGCGTCCGACAATCATTATATTTCTTGACCTAAAGGCGGCATTCGATTCTGTCGACCGAGAGGTTCTCTGGCGATGCTTGGCTGTAAAGGGAATGCCAAGAAAATACATTGCACTGATTAAGGCACTCTACTCGTACTCATGCAGCCAGGTGAGGGCTTATGGCGAGTTGTCATCTGAAGTGGTGACGACTAGTGGCGTCCGTCAAGGATGCCCATTATCCCCATTCCTATTCAATTTCATCATAGATGTACTAATGGACTTAACCCTAACTCACTTCAGCGACTCAGGGATTGACTTGCTACCAGGGAAGAATCTCGTCGACTTAGAATATGCGGACGATATAGTCCTTCTAGGCGAGGACTCTGACAAAATGCAGAGTCTACTGAACACCCTGAGCAACAATCTCCGCATGTTTGGCATGCGATTCGCCCCTATAAAATGTAAGATGATGCTGCAGGATTGGACTTCATCGACCCCTAGATTAGAAATAGGAAGTGAAGTGGTAGAGCACGTTGACCGCTTCACTTACTTGGGAAGTACCATCAGCCCCAACGGGTTGAACTCCGACGAAATTTCAGCACGAATACAGAGGGCTAGGTTCGCATTCGCCAGTTTTCGCCGTCTCTGGCGTAGACGCGATATCCGACTATCGACCAAAGAGCGTGTGTACTGCTCAACAGTCCACTCCGTCCTCCTTTATGGCTGTGAGACCTGGCCATTGAGAGCAGAAGGCATGAAAAGATTAGCTGTCTTCGATCATAGGTGTCTGCGTTCTATCTCCCGCGTGAAGTGGTATAATAAGGTGAGCAATATTGAGGTTAGGCGTTGGTCGAGTGCTAGGTAAGGCAGGGAAATCAATCGACGAGACTGTGAAATTACTTCGACTGAGATGGTTAGGACATGTGTTACGTATGCCTAGTCATCGCCTTCCTCGACGGGCAATGTTAGCTGATATAGGGTCAGGCTGGAAAAGAGCTAGCGGCGGTCAAACCAAAACATGGCACCAATCAATGAAATCCACAACAGTTAATCTAAGCCACGTAGGAAGATGTAGACTTCCTGGTTGGGGCCCTCGGGATGGTAAAAACCAATGGTTGGAAACAATTGGTGACATGGCTCAAAATCGTTCTCAGTGGCGCAGATGCATCCACTCCTTGTGACTTATGATTTCCAATTAAACTGTTTTGTTCTCCGTTATTACTATTCCTTTGTCTCACACCTCTGTTTACTGTCTATATTATGCATTTCTTCTACTTTCTTCTCTTGCTTTACGTGCTACATAGATTGTGGCGACTTGAACTGCCGCACATTTGTGCAAAGTTCTATGTCGAAAACCGACCGACCGACCGATGACCAACAGCCAGACGGATATCACGTCCACGTCAGAGACGAAGTAAGTTGGTGAAATCCAATGTGAGCCCTTAGTATTTGTGCTGACCATCTTGTCAGCAGTCAGTCAAATGGGACTGATTCAACTTTCCAAATGTGTAAAAGTCGTCAGGTCACTATCTCCCAACGACTTCACCGCCTACTTTTTTTTAAAAACTAAGAGTCGATGCGCGGTTCACTACATTTTTGAAGGATGTACTACACACACTGTTTTCGTATGTTTGGCATGCGATTCGCCCCTGTTAAACGTTAGATGCTGCTACAGGACTGGACTACGTCAACTCCTAGCTTAATGATAGGGAGTGAAGTGATAGAACATGTTGATCACTTCACCTATTTTGGAAGTTGTATCAGCACCAACGGATTGATTTGGTAACGACATCTCAGCACGGATCCAAAAAGCTCGGGCTGCTTTCGCTAACTTACACCATCTCTGGCGTTGGCGTGATATCCGGCTATCAACCAAGGGACGTGTGTACTGCTCAGCAGTTCGCTCCGTCCTTCTCTCTATGGCTCTGAAACATGGCCAATACGAGTTGAAGACATGAAAAGGTTGACCGTATTTGATCAGAGATGTCTACGATCTCTTTCTCACCTTAGGTGGTATAATAAGGTAAGTAATGTTGACGTTAGGCGTAGAGTGTTGGGCGAAGAGGGAAAATCAATCGACGAGGCTATAAAGTTACATAGATTGAGATGGCTAGGTGGTCACGTGCTGCGCATGCCTAACCATCGCCCCCCCCCCGACTGACGGGCATTACTAGCTGATATAAATGCAGGTTGGAAAAGAGTAAGTGGTGGCCAAACAAAAACATGGCATCAATCAATCCATGAAATTCTTGACAGTTAAACTCAGTCAGGTATGGAGATGCAGACTTCCGGGTAGGGGCCCGCCCTCAGGACTCTAAGAATCAATGGCTGGAGACAATAGGTGACATGGCTGAAAATCGTTGTCAATGGCTTACGCAGATGTATTCAGTCTCTGTTATCTTCCATATTCCTTTCTACCATTACTCATTCTGTTTCACTCTTGTACTTGTCAAAACTATTGATTCTCTTCATTCACCTTCTTGTCTACCTTTTTGTGCTATTTGGAACGTGGCAACTCGAACTGCTGCATTTTGGTGCCAAGTTCTATGTTGAATCCAGGCAGAGAGACTACACACACGCAGTTTTTAAAAGAGATGAATTCATGGAAGGTAGTGTATAATAAAATAAAGGTATATATAAGGCACACACATACATACATACCTTACGATAAGTTTCATCCTCTTCATTAATCTTTTTCGATTTTGATAATAAATAAGCATGAATGAATGGAGTATACGCCCATTCTACAGGGATCAATCTATCACAGATAGATCTACGTTTTGAGAATATAGGCCCCAGTTTAAAATCTACATGACTATCAGCTGATGATTGGTTCACAGAGTCGTCTTCAGTAATATCTTCAAGGTGAGTTGATAACCCTGAAAAAAGAATAATAATAGTAATATTTATATATATGAGCGAGAATAAAACTATGATTTTGTCGTAACCATAGTGATGCAATTAGTATTATTATTATTATTGTATCTTTTGATTCCTAGAGGAACAAAGGGCTTCAGCCACACGTCTCCATTGCGTTTGGTTCTCTGCTAGAGTCTTTCATCTGGCTCCAAGTCTGCCCACATGCTTTCATCTCCTCTTCACATGACCTCCTCCAAGTCACCCTTGCACTGACAACCAACTCGCCCCTTCCCTTTCGGGTTCTACTCGAGCAATGGCTTGTCTAGTGATGTCACTTGATGGTTTGTTTCCTCAGAGTATGGCCAATCAGTCCACCTCCATTTCTTCCTGCTTATTTGTTGCACAATCGGTTCCTGCTGGGTTGGTTTTCTCCCAGAGATCCCTGTTGCTGATCTTTACTGGCCAGCCATTTGATCTTGAGTATTGAGCAAAGACAACTGTTAATGAAGGTCTGTAGTTTGTTTGAGATGCAGATATGTCCTGTTGACACTTTCACGTCTGACTGACTCATTGGTTTCAGCATAGAACTTTGCATAGATATGCAGCAGTTCAACTTACCACCCAACATGTAGCATACAGGGCAAGAGAAGAGAGTAAAAAGAGATTCAAAAGATAGAGACATAATAAATAGAAGTGTGTGTGAGGGTGGTGGGAAGGTGTAAACTTCCTGGTCGGTTGGAGTCCTCGAGATGGTAAAAAAACAATGAAGGCTGGAGACGGTTGATTATATAGCTCAAAATCTTTGTTGTCAATGGTTGGTGCAGATGCATTCACTCTTTGTGATGATTTGTCATAACCAATAAAACTCTATTGTTCTTTCATATTACCACTGTGGTGAGAGCTGGCTGCTAGACAAAGTTGGTAGACAGTAATTGATGTCAATGTTTATGTCGCCAATATCGGTGGTGAGAAAATGATGAGAACAAAGGCTTTGCGTAGGCGGATACAGTTAGCATATACGTGATCTGACACAGCCACAAAGAGATGCAAGGTTAACTTTCTGTGAGAAACAACCAATCAAAAGACTGTATTTTCTACTAACAATAATCTACAATAATGTACATTAAAATCTATAAATATGTGTTGATTTTCCTTAATAAACGATCTGTTGCCTGGTCCTTGTCTTCTGTTGTTACACTACTATTTTTCCCTCATAAACCTGTTTATTATCTCTCCGTTGAATCCGTCTTTACTCTCTTCTCTTGCTTTGTGTCTACATGGGCAGTGGCAACTCGAACTGTTGAATATTTGTGCAAAGTTCTATATTGAAGCCAGTTGAAAACCAATTATAAAAAGTCCAGGGAAGCATTGTGAGAACCAAGGAAACAACTGAATAATTGAAGGTTGCAGGTAGTTTGGTTTTATTGCGCTGGCGGTGGCAGTTTATACTAAAAATCTCAGGATTGATTATCATCAACTGTTGTGGTTTTCAATGACTAATGAAGCCATGTTTTGGTTTGACCACCACTAGCTTTTTTTCATCCTATGTCAGCTAACACTGCCCTTCGGTAGAGGAAGGCGATGGCTGGGCACTTCCCTGTAGAATAATTTATACTATCCCGATAGTAATTCAGTGTGAATTGGTAAGGTGAGTCGTTTAACTTGGTTATCACATCACACGTTATTATCAGCACTAATGGAATGGACTATTTTCCCTTGTCCTTTCAGTAGATAAGTACTAGCTTTTTAACTTGGTGATATGCGTTTTTCGATTATGTATGAGAAAAGGAGTTCAGAAAAGTCACTCTTTTCAGCCATATCATTCTCAAGCTGTATAATCCGACTTATCATAGTGCGGTCCATGAGTGGTAAGGTCTTCGTACATAAAAACTACAATAACTACTCCAAAGATAGTACCCAGGTTGACCCAAGTCAGTCAGAAACTTGGCGCGTCACGAAGGGCACTTCGACTAAACTATAGACCTTCATCAACAGCTGTCTTCGCTCAATACTCAAGATCAGATGCCCAAAAAAGATCAGCAATTGTGAGGGATCTCTGGCAATGAGCGAACCAACCAAACTTGCAGGAACCAATTGTACAAAAAATATGCAGGAAGAAATGGAGGTGGGTTGGCCGTACTATGACATCAAGTGACTTCACACGACAGACCATTGTTCGAGTGGAACCCGAGTGGAAAGCGGCGAGTTAGTTGGATGTCAGTGCGAGGGTGGCATGGAGGAGTTCATGTGAAGAGATGAAAGCATGTGAGCAGACGTGGAGCCAGGCAGGTGCAAACGTTGGCAGGGAACCGAACGCAATGGAGACATGCGGCTGAAGTCCTGTGTTCCTCTAGGAACTAAAGGAAACAACAATAATAATAATAAACAGAGACTTCGAATAAAACAAATTTGAAATCAAATTAAAACAAGAACGTAATCAAGGCTTACTCGACTGATTGGTATTCTCATTATTCTGTGAGTTTTCCGCTGTTGCTGTTGTTATTGTTGACGACATCACATGTACTAATTCACGATAATAAAGTTCTTTTATCTCAGGTAAATGCGGTATGATACTTTCAATACTGAAATTATCAAGGACAAATGTAGGGAGTGAAAAAAACTCACGTTGAAAAATGTTATACAAAAACAAGAGAAGCGTTAAAAATTTTTCAAGAGAAGTTCACTTTTTGCTGTCCAGTGTTTGTTTCTTTGTATAAACATTCAGAAAATATGTTTGAGCAGTGATACTTACACCTGCTATTGAAATTTACACTAATTCTAGCTGTCTTTGACCGCAGGTGTCTGCGTTCTATCTCCCCAGTTAGATGGTAATATTGGGGTGAGGCATCGGTCGATTGTTAAGTAAGGAAGGAAATTACGATATACAAGGTTGTGAAGCCATACCGATTAAGATAGTTAGGACATGTGTTACACTGTGATGAGAGCTAGCTGCAAGCCAAAATTTGCAGACAGTAATTTACATCAATGACCCCGAATCGGGGTCATGAGAAATAAAAACAATAACAAAGCTTAACCTTGAGGAACTCACGAACCAATCACAGAAGACTTAACGTCTGCAAATACGATTCGCAGATATATAGCTTAGCTTTCTAAGAAACGGTCGCAAGCAGTGCACAATAACGTTCAGCAAGAAAACAACCAATTAGAAGACATTGCTTCTCCGCTAACAATAACGCTAATAATAATGCACATAAAAATCTATAAATACCTCTTTATTTTCTCAATAAACGATCTGTTGCCTGGCCCTTGTCCTCTTTCGTTACAACACATGTTAGCCGACACAGGATCGAGCGGGAAAAGAGTCAGTGGTGGACAAACCGCAACTTGGAATCAATCCATGACACCCTTGATAGTTATTTTGAGGTGTGTAGACACTACCTGCCTGGATTGTTCTAGATGCTAAGAACCACAGGCTGGAGACTACTGGAGATATGCTTCGGAATCATTGTCAGTGGCGCAGATGCAGTTACTGTCTGTGGTCGTCTTCCATATCTACTACACACTCACAATTCCCCCAAGTTACTATTATTTCCTTCTCCCTGATATTTCTGTTTATTATATATCTGTTTCCCTTTTTCTTATCTTCCTTTGTGTGCTTCATGGAGTGTGGCCAATCGAAGTGCTGAACTTCTGTGCAAAATTCTATGTTGAAATCATCAGTCAATCAGCCGCCTCCTTTCTAACGTTGCCTTTCGGGGAAGACGATGGCTAGTCAATGAGTAACAACACATGTCCTAACCACCTCACTCAATCGATGTAAATTCACAAACTCGTTCATTGATTTCCCCCTGATTACCTAACACTCCACACCTAACCTCAATATTACTCCTCACCCTATTATACTGCCTAACATGGAAGATAGGGCGGAGACATCTATGATCAAAGACAGCTACCCTGATTTTTCATGTCTTCCAGTTTCAATGGCTATGTCTTGCTCACAGCCATAAAGGAGGATGGAGAGAACTGTTGTTGAACAGTATACACGCCCTTCGGTCAACAGCCGGCCAGATATCACGTCTACGCCAGAGATGATGCAGGTTGGTACAAATACCACACGTGCCTTTTGTTTCCGTTCTGAGATTTCGACAGCGATCAATCCGTTGACACTGGCTGATGCAACTTCCCAAAAAATAAGTGAAGTGGTCTGTAACTACTACCACTTTACTCCCTATCTATAAGCCAACCAGGAGACTATGTATAGTCCAGTAATGTAGCATCGTCTTACATTGGACAAGAGCAAATCGCATGCCACAAATCCGAAGATTTCTGCTCAAGGTGTTCAGAAGATTAGGTTTTATCGACGCCTTCACCTGGGAGAACTATATCATCCGTATATTCTAAACCAACAAGAGTATTCCCTGGTGACAAGTTAATCCCTGAGTCGCTGAAGTCAGCAGTTAGCATTAAGTCCATTAGTATATATATGATGAAAGTAAACAGAAATAGGGACAGTAAATATCCCTGACGGACACCAATGGTTGTGTTTATTTCAAGTGACAAATCTCTGTTAGCTCTTACCCGACTGTGTAAGTTCCAGTAGAGTGTCTTCATTGGTGCAGGTCAAGAAATATTGCAATCTCTGGATGCCGATAAATATGCCTATGCTCCAGAATCTGTGAATATATGATCAATAAACCCTCTACCTAGTCTAAAGTTTGCGCGGTTTTCTCGTGTTTGTTTTCTATCAAACACCACTCAATCTACGCATTAATATTGACCCTAGAACTGTAGATAGCATATTAGTCAAGCTAATCCCCCTATTTTAAAACAAGCAATAAAAGTTAATAAAGCAGGATTAAATGAATTCATCAAATTTCAGTAGAACTCGTCAGCTGAATACTCTACATACACGGATATATACTTTTGAAATTACATTGGGAGATATAGGACTGATAAGTAAACAAACTACATTGAATTAGTCATGTAGAAAGACAGGTGCGAATGTTTTCCAGGTCATGTTCAAATAGATAAGGGGAGAGAGAGTATGAGAGATCAAAATTAAGATAAAATACATTAAGCTTCAATTACATCACTTAGATAAACAATTAGACATTAGAGAATATAACATGAATTGCAGAGAAATATCAATAGTAATAGTTATAATAACAATAATAATAATAGTGTTGAAGTGAGATAAGATAATCCTACTGATAAAGGATAGTTTTAAGTTAATCAAGAATAATAATGAGGTAGAATTATAAGTAAAACGTATTACCATGGTAGATTCCGAGTGACGACCATCTCCTTTTGTACACAGAGACCTGATTTTTAAACTCGAATTGCACAAGCCTCCCCGGCAATTGCAAGCATCTTCTTGTTTCTTTGTCTGCTGACAATAACAGTGAATGACTTGACCGCGTCGATATCATGTCCATAGTCCACAAGATGTTTTGTTATTGAGGATTTTGGCACTTAGCACTCAACTGTTTTCAACCATTTTGGTAAATGCTCCATCATGCGAGTAGACAAACGCCTTTCCGTACGACCTATGTATTCGCTTCTACAAACACACTCAAATTGATATACGCCCCTATGATTATCACAGGAAGACTTATCTCCCTTTCTCGTATATTTATAGAAAACATATAAATACATTCCCCCCCTTCAAATGCAATAACTTACTTCATATTGTTGCTAATTTCAATTTGTCGAGTGCTGAATATAACTTCAGAGATCAGACGATTTCTCAGGCTTTCTTGCCCTTTACGTAAATACGGAAGGATACGTAAAGCAGCTAAATGATTTATATTATAACCACCAAAACTATCCGAAATCAATGCGGATTTTAAATATCCCGACAAAACAGATTCATCTTGTTCTAAAATCTGTAATACAGAAAAAAAACGAAACAAAGGTGATTAAACCCCGGGCAAACGTGTTAAATAATAAGGAGAGAAATTATTGTTGGCTGATTGGTTGGCTAGAGGCGATAGGTTACCATCGTTACTATTAAAATGTAAAATTGGGCACCAAGAGTAGCGGTACACAAAATCGCATAGTTGTTGGGAGGGTTGGGATTCTACCCGAACTTTCAGATCGAATCAGGTGGTTGTCTCAATAACATAAACCCCGAGCCTTTGATTTGAAGTCAGATGCACTGAGCAGTGGAGCAGCATCCCCATGGTTTCCAGTGCCCAGTGTCGTACGTCATTCAGTTCCTTGCAATCAGGGTTATCCACCTCCCGTAGATAAGTCAGCACGTTCACCAATCAGGTTGTAAGCGCCAAACGTCCGTACTAGTCACCTCAATTTTGTGAGGAATACTCTTGCTACGTGAATGAACTGAAGAGGACTCATCTGCCAGAGGCTATAAACGCGTGGCGACATGAGAGCATTTCGAGAGGAAGGCTGAAGTCTAACCACCCTCGGCTATACCACATCGTTTATGGGGCATTTGGAGGTCAGCTGCATTTTTGAATAGTTCAGTGGTAGCATCTTGGATTGCATCGTTGGATGATGCGAAATTTCAGTAAACTTGGTAGCATTACTTACTTCGAGATTGCAGATATGTCATGCTGACGAATGCCAGCAGGCAGAAAACCCAGTCGCAGGATTTCTTGTATACAACCACCACCTATCACCAATCTAAAATGCAGCACAGTAACAGTGACCACATTGAGAACCTGGCTGAAAAAAATTCAATTAACACCAACACTACTAAGGACAAGACACCCAGCAGTGCTTACTCCCTAGTAGTGACCAATCAACAATAAGTAAAACTGTCTCTTTGGCAGATTAATAATTGTATGGAGGATTTCATCATGAGCTGACATCAGTTAGAGAACCATTGGAAAACCTGGGAGTACTGGACAGCTGTTTCGTCCTAGTTTGGAACTCTTCATCAGTACGCATCCACCGGGGGTTCGAATGGGGTGGGTGCGTACTGCTGATGAGTTCCAAACTAGGACGAAACAGCTGTCCAGTACTCCCAGGTTTTCCAATGGTTCTCTAACTGATGTCAGCTCATGATGAAATCCTCCACGCAATCAAACAAAAATCCCTACAAAACCAGTACTTGAAGATTAATAATTCCTTGTCGATTTTATTCGATTGAAATGACCTA
Source organism: Trichobilharzia szidati (assembly GCA_944472155.2). NCBI lineage: Eukaryota > Metazoa > Platyhelminthes > Trematoda > Strigeidida > Schistosomatidae > Trichobilharzia > Trichobilharzia szidati. The sequence continues at coordinate 213,892,214 of OX235271.1, forward strand.
GTATATGGTATGCGTGAACGAAAAACAAGAAACTGTCTGTATTTTTAGTTTGTTATCTGTTATATACGGAGAAAAGTGAAGATGTGCAGCAGACAATAGTTTGATGATTGGGGGTGGGGGAGTTTCGGAAATTGGATTATAACAAGGAGTGAGAACATCTTCACCTTCATGAGTGACTTTGATCCATGTAACAAAGACTCTTCACAAAACTTGATTCTTACCGTCCATAGGACTCCAACCGGATAGTCTACACCGCCTGACAACGTTGTCAAAGACTTTGTGGATTAATGTAATCTTTTCTACTGACTACCTTTAAAGCTTTTCCAGTCTAATCCTTCATCGGTTAACAATGAGCGACAAGAAAGTTGATGATTCGGCATGCAAAAAGTATGTTCTAGCCACCTAAATCGATGCTACTACAAATATTGACTTCCTTTACCCCTTTACCTAGAAGAGGCTTTGGTGTTAAATAACTAGCCTATAAAATGCATTAGGAAGATCGAAAAAGGCCAAAAGCAAAATAAAAATAATTGCGAAACTAGTAGTGATAACATAAATAAGAGAGAATATAAGTCATCTACTGTTATACAGTATAGGTAGGGGACATCTGAGGCCCTACTTAGTAGGATTCTTAATAAAGCAGGAATTAGGGTGGCATTTAAACCTACAAAATCACTTAGGTAAGACAAGCTCTGTAGGCTAAAAGACCCGGTGGATTCAATTAAACAAAATAATATAATTTATAAAATACCTTGCAATGACTGTGAGGTTAACTATATAGGTCAAACTAGTAGATCGGGGGTTATCAGATTGCCGGAACATAAAAATTTAGCTAAGGTAAGAATGGTTGACCCAGAGAAGATAAGTAATTTAGAAAAAAGCTCAGCACTACATTGCACTTCACGCATTAACACACAACCACACAATAGGGTGGGAGAGGGTTGAGATTCTAAGAAGTAATCTAGGTAGGTTGAGAGAGACGTTGATTACTGAATCCTGGCTCATTGAATCTACACCCAACACATGCAACAGAAGGGACTCAATGCAAATACCAGAAATATGGAAGATATTATTACCACCAGTCAGTGAAATCAGAAGAGGATAATAAATAATCTTAAAATTCTATTTCAATTCAAGCACATCACAACATTCTAACAAGTTACTTATTATGACTATGAAAACACTCGTCTTATTTCCCATCCGATTGTAATTGATCAATAACACTCGTATTATTATTTGTGAATGTACATTATCCCATATTGATTTTTACTCAAATATCTAGCCAATTCCACACATGTATATAAATGAAAGAAATAGTTGTGTGAGTGACTTGATATGATTATGAGTGGCGATAGTTTGTGCTCGAAACGTGATCATCAGTGAATATTACTGTGTGACTTATCAAAATAAAATCTTATCCATTATGGAGTTATACTCTACCACCACAGTGCCCAAGTTTTATACTTATATCCATAATACTTATGGATAGAAGTATTTATATCTGAGATTTTATCTTCTAAAGTTGAGTTAACAATTAAATTCTGATCATCATCAATGTCACTTAAAAATCAATGAACATCACGACACTTTCACACGTATACACCTACCTAGCTAAGTTAATTGGTAGTATTACTGTCACTACTATTTTTAGCATGTTCTAAATCAACACAGATAAACCAACTACTAATGGCACAATTAATCTGTATTCAGTATCTACCAGTTTTCTGTGCGAAAACATTCATGCTACTTACAAATTATCAGTAGTATACATATATTTTCTTCAAAATATCAATAATCATCTATAGTCACTTAACTGTTTATAATTATTAACGTTTATTATGCTGCCATGTTATTATCTTATATTATCAAATGTCGTCCCATGATTACACTCTGCTTCACTGCATACGTTTCTTTGATATTCTGCTTATCACAATTTTGCTTCTTTCCTTTATTATGTAAGTTCACTATTATTACTATTATTATTTTATTATCATTTTGTCCCCATCATCCACATTTTATTACCACTCTATTACTGTTTATTAATAACATTTCTTTTCATACATATTTTATACAAAAACACTTTATAGCCTTTCCACTAGTTCCTGCCCATTTTACACAATCTTACTGATTAGTCATTATCTCACACTTATTACGTCATGCCAACTTCCATCTCCTTTCCAACTTACAATTAGTCATCCCTTCTTACACCTTACATTATCTAAAACAATTTTCCAAGGACAAAATTTACCAGTATCTGATTGGTCTAAAGATTTCTTTGTTAATTATAATTATGATTGTACAGCTCATGAAAATGAATCGTCGAAAAGAAAATTTTCTTCGCTGTTTGTGCCTTTTTTTTATGACTCAATATGGGAATATTTCGTTCATATTCTGCTTCCTTTTGAAACACGTTAGTTCTAAGTCCTTCTATTGTGTTCTGTGTATTCTCATACGTGTTTCGTGTTGTTAGCTGTAGTCCGTTTTCATTCAACTCAGTGGTTATTCTTTTTAACGCACTTTCTTGAAAGTACTCTTGACGGCATTAAGCCAAGAGGTGTAAGTCTTCGAGATTTGTAATTTTCTATTCATTGTAGTAAGTTAGGAAAACAGTAAGTTATCATTCCATTATGGGTAAATTTTTTTTATTTTGATAGAGTCTCACAGTGTTATACAGTAATATTTACTGATGACGTTTCGAGCACAATTTATTGCTCATAATCATATCAAGGTAATCACACGACTTCCTAAATTCATTTATATAGTTCCATTATTTTTCACTTGATTTCCACTTGATTTGATTGGTAGTGCTATTTTCCATATTTCGGGTATTAGTGATGATTCATTCCTATTGCACGTGTTGGGTGTAGATTCGATGAACAAAGATTATCAACAAACTCACACGACTTTGTCAAACTGAAGCAAGATTCACAAATCATCGGATTTTTAACAGTCGATGTTTGAAAAATCATATAATTCCGAAATATTTACGTCTACGTACTCCAATTACTTCAAGTAAAATAACATCAGCTGCCAAAAATGTCAGTAGATTATGTCTAAGAGAAGAATTACATCGAGTTACTGTGAAACTAAATAATTTACGAAATGAAATAGAAAAAGTCAAACACAAACTCAAATATATGATCAATGACAAAGATTATACAATTATTCTTGAAACATCCAAAAAAGCTAGAGAATCTGCATTGAGAAAATCAAAAAACACACAAATCAAAAAATTCAACAAACTTATTGAAGAAAAGAACACAGCAAATGAAATTGATGTTAATGCTTCATCCTCGATCGACAAAACAAAGTGGGTGATCAACCTCTCATCAAGGGAACTAAGCTCCAATGAGATAAAAGTACTGGAGAAAGGACTAAATTTCAACGTTACAGTTAATAAATTAAAACCAGAGGATGTCATTCCTAACATAGAAGTAGCACTAGGTTCAATAGATAAAACAACAGCAGAAGAGGTTCGAGCACAATGTGCATTAACCCTAAAAAATCAAAAGAAGGCAAAATCAAACTTGGCAAAGTCGGAAAGAGAAGCTTTAATTAATCTAAAACAGGATAAAAATATTGTCATCGCAAAAGCTGACAAAGGAAACGCCACCGTAGTTTTGGATAAATCCGACTACATCAAGAAAGTCAATGAACATATTGAAATGGGTCCATATGAGGAAATTAAGAAGCCCGTAGACACAATAATGAATAAGGTTAAAAAATCCACAGCGGAATTAGTACGCAGAATGAAGCCGTCACTGGGTGAGTCAAAATGGTTTAATTTAATGCCTAAAACTAATAATGCTAGTAGGATGTATGGTACTATTAAAATACATAAGCCAGGTTATCCCATAAGACCAATAGTAGATTTTAGAAATACCCCTACATATGAATTATCAAAACATTTAGCTCTAATATTATGTCCCATTAGAAATCGTTCAAATTCTAGACTAACTAATTCATATGAAATGAAAAATAAACTAAATGACATACAACTAGATAATGATGAAACAATGGTTAGTTTTGATATAACCAGTCTTTGTACTAATATACCAGTCAATATGGCCTTAGAAGCAGTTAAAAAAGAACTAACTGCGGATACTGAACTCAATCATAGGACAAAGCTGTCCATTGAAGAAATTATTTTAGGGGTTCAGCTATGCCTCACATCTACTATCTTTAGATTCCAAGGCAAAATATATAGACAAACTGAAGGTGTAGCAATGGGATCACCAATATCCCCTATCGTAGCAGATATATTTATGGATAGTTGGGAAAATATGGCACTTAATACGTTTAATCCTACTCCAAAAATATGGTGGAGATATGTGGATGACACTTTCACAGTGTTAAAAACAGAACATATCTCTAGCTTCTTGACACATATTAACTCACTAGTAGAGGGGATAAAATTCACATTTGAATCGGAAGATGAACAAGGAGAGTTGGCTATGCTAGATTGTAAAATAAAACGAATAGAAGAAGGTAAACTGCACACTAGTGTGTATAGAAAACCAACGCATTCTAATAGATATTTAGATTTTAATTCGTCGCATCCGTTAACTGTTAAGGCAGGCTTAGTTAAGTGTCTAACAAACCGAGCCATAGCACTAAGTAGCACAAAAAAAGACCTAAACGACGAGATAAAACAGATAGAAGAAGCGTTGGTGTTGAATAATTATCCTTTAAAATTCATTAGGAAGATAACTAAAGGCCAGAAACAAAATAAAAATAATTGTGGAACTAGTAATGATAACATAAATAAGAGAGAATATAAGTCATCGACAGTTATACCATATAAAGAGGGGACATCTGAGACCCTACGTAGGATTCTAAATAAAGCAGGAATTAGGGTGGCATTTAAACCTACAAACTCACTCAGGGACAAGCTCTGTAGGTTAAAGGACCCAGTGGACCCAATTAGACAAAATAATATAATTTACAAAATACCCTGCAATGACTGTGAGGTCAACTATATAGGTCAAACTAGTAGGTCAGGAATAGTCAGATTGTCAGAACATAAGAATTTAGCTAAGATAAGAATGGTTGACCCAGAAAAGATAAGTAATTTAGAAAAAAGCTCGGCAATTGCAATGCATGCATTAACACACAACCACACAATAGGGTGGGAGAGGGTTAAAATTCTAAAAAGTAATCTAGGTAGGTGGAGAGAGAGGTTGATTACTGAATCTTTGTTCATCGAATCTACACCCAACACGTGCAATAGGAATGAATCATCACTAATACCCGAAATTTGGAAAATAACACTACCAATCAAATCAAGTGGAAATCAAGTGAAAAATAATGGAACTATATAAATGAATTTAGGAAGTCGTGTGATTACCTTGATATGATTATGAGCAATAAATTGTGCTCGAAACGTCATCAGTAAATATTACTGTATAACACTGTGAGACTCTATCAAAATAAAATTTACCCATAATGGAATTACACTCTACCACAGTGCCCAAGTTTTATTCTTATATCAGTAAGTTATCATCTTAGATAACTCCCGGTTTCAGAACTTTACGCACCATTCGAACGTTCGCTCCACACAATTTGTTGTGTGAGTGACTTCATATGATTATGAGTGGCAGTAGTTTGTGCTCGAAACGTGGTCATTAGTAAATATTACTGTAGAACACTGTGTGATTTATCAAAATAAAGTCTTATCCATAATGGAGTTATACTCTACCCCCACAGTGCCCAAGTTTTATACGTATACCAATTCGGACGCTCAGTTTACCGAAACGAAAGGTCAAAATAACTCGTTTACCTTTCATATTTCTATGAAGAAGTCTACATAATCAGTGCTGGAAATTCGATCCTACATGAAGAATCACAAAACAACCAACCATGTTAAAGAAATCCATAGAAATAGTCCTCCAAAACATACCAACCTACCCACCTCCTATTAAAGTCGCTTGGGAGACGATAACCTAGGATGTCGGTGAAAGTTTTGTACAAAACAATGAAAGCTCAGTGAGTACTTTCAACTCCTATACTGTAACCACACAACTAGGAAACTCGGTTTGCATAGTTCTTGTTCTCCTTCTGCATTTACCGGAGATGGAGTATAATTTACTAAGTGTCCCGGACAAATGCTGAACTGTTTTTCCTAATGCACGTATTTCCAGTTGATTTGATAAGTAGAACTTCAGTTATCAATCTGTCCCTCTACCCTACTATTATATTAAATTTAAAGACTGTCACTTTGTCCGATCCTGTTGCCTGACACTGTATGTAGCTGGAAATAGCGTAATAGCTGAGCTCTACTTTGAACTTCTCATCTGAGTATGATCTACTGGTCAAGATTTCACTCAGTTTTTGTCCTCCCCACTAGTCAAATTGACCCGGGCTCACAACTTAGACCTCACAATCTGTACAAGGTATAAGATGAACTCAATTATTCTATGTAATGACCTCCACAGCATACTTTGGCCAGTATATAGTCTGTTATTGAATGAGTTTATGAATTCGAATGTTAACTTTCATGTCGGCTCTGTTAAGAATCCAGCGTAACGTTTCAGAGGTTCCCTCAGTGTTTGGCAAAATTCACTTCCTTATTCTTGGTGTTGTCAGGGAGAAGAAGTTTACAGGCAACTATACATATTTCATCCATAACTGGTTTGTATCATGTACAATTTAATATTTTACAATTTTACACGATCAGCAGAAAAGTAACAACGGCCTCGCATCATAAACACTAATGCAAGTCAGTTCTTGTAGATGGTTGAAAGACTCGGCGCGTTTCCGAAAGCATTCCCAACAAGCCACGGTACACTTTTATGAACAGCTGAGTCTTCGCAGGCTCCATTCTAAAGATCAGAATGGTTAATTGGAAAGCATTGATTAACAACGATGAATTCTTAGCACAAGCCGATCAAAAATCTATCGTCCAATAAACATGCCGAGAAAAGTAAAGATGAATTGGACACATGCTGAGACTTGGCGGGTTACAAAGAATATTTCTAACAGATTGCACACCTTTATCAACAACTAACTGTCTTCGCTCTATACTCAAGATCAGATGGCCGGAAGGAATCACCAACAAGAAACTATGGGAACAAACAAACGAAACAAGAACCAATCGCTCAACAAATATGTAGGAGAAAGTGGAGATGGATTGGACACTCGCTGAGCTGAAGAGGCCACTGGGTGACATCGCGCGTCAGGCCATAGCTCGAGTGAAACTCGAAAGGGAAGCGGCGAGTGGATCGTCAATGCTAGGGTGACATGGAAGAGATCGTGTGAAGAGGAACTGAAACAGTATGGATTAACATGGATGCAAGTGAGAAATACAGCACAAGACAGAAGCAAGTGGAGGCGTGCAGTTGAAGCCGTATGTTCCACTAGGAACCCAAGGGAACAATAATAATAATAGTAGGAAGACCGTTGAGTGACATAACCCGACTAGAAGGCTCTCGAGTGGGAAGAGTTGACAGTCCCACGGTGACATCGAGGAGATGAGTCACCGTACAGCCAGAAGCCTTATGTTTCACTCAGGACCCAAGGAAAAAAAATACACAAATACCTCAATATTTAGCTATTATAGGGCTAACCTGAGAGAATAACAACAGTATCCTGGCGATCAGTTCACATTCAATAGATATCAATAGATTCGGTTGTTGCTGTTGTTGTTGTTCATCCGATGCTGACGATGATTTCTGCTCAACGGTGACGCCAAGTGATTTCCATTGAAGACATGATTTTTGACAGAAACGTTTAATCCAATCAATTAAAGGATCAAATAGAGTAGTACTCAACATTGACAATTCATGTTGCCTTCCTATCATATGTATTCTGAATTGTAAGAAGTAACACTCTAAAATGCTTATCATAGCTGACATCAGTGGTAGATATCTTGTATTCATCTGTTCTGGACTCAGTGTAACTTGATCACATTCATCCTCCTGTTGTGTATTTGTCTGTCGTACAGCCGTGGTATTAACTTTTGGCCAGATTAATCCAGTTAACCGAGTGTAATGCGCATTATACGCAAAGTGTAGTGCACATCCATAATCTGGTAGACAATTAGGCGATAAACTGACCAGCTGCAGAACGCCATCATCTAGAAGCATACCATGATCAACAGAGCTCCAGTCAAGTTTTCTTTCATTATCTGGTTGTTGTTGTTGTATAATATTTGTGCACGAATCTGGTAGCAGGCTGGCTGACACATCACGTACATGCATTGGATAACCAGTAAGGATACTTTCATTTCTATTAAAAGGAAATGTAAAAAGAAATAATAAGATAAAAGGTAGAATAGAATAAAGGCGTTTACAACTATTTGCCCATTTAATAACTGCCTCAAAGTCATGGAGTGAACTTAAGAAAGCCGATCAAGAATTAACAGGCTGAATAACTTCTTCAATTTTGGCATGCTGCCTAAAGCACTTCTTGTCTGGTAGTGGGTTGTAATAGTAATCCAGGGATGCTATTCAAGACTTGTGTCAGCTGAATTCATGAGTGATGCTGTCGCTAGTGAGACTAGAAACCCGGTATACTGTCTCTGTTTGGATTCAACATAGAACATGGCACCGAAGTGAAGCAGTTCGAGTTGCCACTTTCCAAATAGCACACAAAGGTAGACAAGAAGATGAGTGAAGAAGAGAATCAATAGAGTTTTGACATGTAAAAGAGTGAAACAGAATGAGTAATGGTAGAAAGGAATATGAAAGATTACACAAGAGACTGAATACATCTGCGTAAGCCATTGACAACGATTTTGAGCCATGTCACTTATTGTTGTCTCCAGCCATTGATTCTTAGAGTCCCGAGGGCGGGCCCCAACCCGGATGTCTGCATCTCCCTCCCTACCTGGCTCAGTTTAACTGTCAAGGATTTCATGGATTGATTGATGCCATGTTTTTGTTTGGCCACCACTTACTCTTTTCCAACCTGCACCTACCTATATCAGCTAGTAATGCCCGTCGGGGGAGGCGATGGTTAGGCATGCGCAGCACGTGACCTAGCCATCTCAATCTATATAACTTTATAGCCTCGTCGATTGATTTTCTCTCTTTGTTCAACACTTTAACGTCAACATTACTTACCTTATTATACCACCTAACGTGAGAAAGAGATCGTAGACATCTGTGATCAAAAATAGTCAACCTTTTCATGTCTTCAACTCGTATTGGCCATGTTTCATCAGAGCCATAGAGAAGGGCGGAGTGAACTGCTGAGCAGTACACACGTCCCTTGGTTGATAGCTGGATGTCACGTCTACGCCACAGAAACCCGACATCAAAATCTACTAGGAGGTAAGATGACAAGATTTGACGACAAGACGGTTATTATGCAGAATTCCCTTTTTTCCTAGATATACTTTATTCAGTCATTCATTCATTAATTCACGGCATAAGGTAATGAAGGGTTACCAGTTATGGGAAATATCAACAAGAAACATCCATACATTTCATATTTGAAGCGATTATTTAAACAGTAAGGCACATTTGAAACTTTCATGACAGTTTAAATACACTGAGTGTACAAAAGTATCACAGATTATTCAATTAAATCACCTTGACCTGGCTAGCAAACATGACTGATTGATTTCCGAAGTAGCTAACTACTAGCACTAATCAATAAGTAGTAAATAGCACCACACATTAATTTATGCTTGTTTTCTCATTATTAATATATTATAACAAAAACTTGGTAGATTATGGACTCCAAGGGATGAGCCACAAAAAATTTCATAGTCTGTGCAAAGCCTGAGATACTGACCGGAATCTCAAAACCAAAAACAAGGTGGTTGTCTTATGCAACCATCCTCAAGCTTTTGAGGTTAGGTTTGACCTACCAATGTTCCTGCAGATCCTACCATGCCAGGAAGGTTGTTAGGATAGCGATTAGACTAAAAGCAGTTACCGGTATTGTGTAAGAACTCTGTTTTTACACTATGCTGGGGGTCTGTGGGCGAAGTCGTACTGCCACTGGGGAACAGGGATGTAACGGCCGTGGTAAGGTGTTTCCCTCACTCAAATGACCAGCATGTCAGCTACCTGTGCTGTCTCTTCACTCTGGAAAGAGCGGGGATTAGAAAAGGTCGACCCCAAAAATTGTACATCCCAACTTACCCCACCTACGGTGGTCCGTAACCGGCGGTAAGTTTACTAATACGGAACCAAACCAAGAAACCAGTTCATACAGGCCGTGTGTGACCGGCCAGCATCAAGCAGTTGTTCCCTGGGGTCTGCGGTCACGCAACACTAACCCTCTCTCTGTTTCAGGTACCCGAAGAATCAACCAACTTCCACAGTGTGGGCTGCTGGGAAGTAACAACCACCCACACACTTCCAAGAGCACACGAATCCTCCACAAGAATCACTTCCAAGACAGTCTGACCTACAAGATAGTGGAGCAACGGAGTTAAGAGCTACTTTCTCAAGTTCTTATGCTATTCGATCCATTCGCATTCTGGAGCTTATATGTACACCACAAGTTTGTAATCAGGATTTCCCAGCTCCTCTAGGTGGACATTCATGTATATCAGAGTGAGAAACACCTCCGTCTCACGGAGGCAGTGAATGAGACTTACCTAGAAGAGAGTATGTACGATCTGGTATGTAACAGATCCTTTATGCAGGATTTCTTGATTGCCATTTATGGTATTTAACAGATCGTATATCGTGAGCTGGATAAAATTTCCATTTTCAAAGGAAATTAGTGGCGAAACTTCACCTCGAAGTTATACTTAGACTGCAAATTGTCAACTAATTAGGATCAGCTTTTCACAGATACTTGAAGTAACGCTAGGCAAACCGTTGAACTACTACTACTGCGCCATACATATATAATTATAAGCATGGACACTAGTGATTCAGTGATCGAGTGAGTGTAAGGCAGACAGATGCAGAAAATGAAGGAAAGAGGGCAAAACGCATCGATGATATTTGAACTCTAGTTTCCCCGCAGAACTGATGTAGAACGGGCAATACTTACATTTTAATAGATTTTGTCCAAATAGCTATGAACGAGCACCAGTCAAGACTCTGTACTATATAGAGCGAGGAGAATATGCTCTGCAGAGAATCTAGAGGAGGAATTTACGATTCTCGAAAAAGTGTTGAAAAACAACGGTTATCTTCAAAGATTCATTAACAAATATGGAAGATATGAAGGCTCAAACATCAAACAAATTACAGTTGAAAAAAAAGTGTCTTCATTTGACTAAATTTTAAAGGTGAAAATATTGCAGCAATGGTCAATAGCACACTGAGTACGTTACTGGCCAGAACCTATCCTGCAGCTAAGTTGATTCCCGTCCATCGAACAACATGCTCTTTGGTGCAGTCAAAAGTCGACACATACCCTTCTCATGTTAACTCCAATTGTGTATACAAATTTACGTGTCTTTGGGAGCAGTTACATTGGGAGAACAGAAAGAAGGGCACACCTTCGATTTTATGAACATGTGCCGAAAAGCCTACGTTTCAAGGGAACAAACTCTTACAATAGCGCTATTACCAAACATTTCCTTGATACAGGTTATGAGGTCAAAATCGCAAAATCCTTTAAAATTATCCATACACAAAGGAGCTCGATTCTCCTCAAGTTTGCCGAAGCAATTTCTATCGAACGCTTGAGACCAGATTTGTGTTCAGAAACAAGCAGTGATCAGTCTTTTGTTGCCCCCTGGCAACTGGATGTCTTTATTCTCTCTTTCATTTGATTACGTTATCTTTGGCTTTAACCTCACCCCCTTTGATACAATGTAATTTTGCTTGTCTCTTCTCTTCATGATTTCAGTTGAACTCCGTACCTAGTTTATTAGTCACTCAGCATCTTACATATTTCTCGTCTTTATTACGTAACTCCTTTACCATTGTATGCAAATATATTTATTTTGTTTAAACTTGAACTGCCTATGTAAAAACTATATAAGCGAAATTTTCTGAGCACTGTTCACTAAAAATGTGGAACTTTCTGTCAACTGACATCATGAAAAGAAAAATTCGGAAGTATGTTAAAATTGTTTCTGTACATAAACTTAATAATGATTTATTTAGGCTGTAAGCAGCTGAGCTGATGAGAAGCCAACGAAATAAGCAATGATGCTACCATATTATTCTGCACAAACCACACTGTTGTTCTTGCTTTATTCAACTAGCCGTTGGACACGAGATCAGACTTACACCTCACTCAACTGTACAAATATTCCTGTTCTTCACTACTTCAAAAAAAAATCCTTATCCGGAGAAAGGATGTTCACTAAAGCACTCCCAGATTCACAGATATATTTTAAGTGGGTTTCAGGATAACTTGAAAATTTACCTAATGGGTTCTAGTAAAATAAGTGATATCAACTTCATTATACTTCTGTGATTCAAATATGGGTGCTTCAGGCTGACGAGGTTTAGCTTCGTTGAAATCCGTTATCGTACTTTAAGGTAGTGGAAGCAAATCTTACAAGAGTGTAGCACCACTGTGAAAAGACAAATGGAATATACGAAGAGTTTTAAAATCCATCCATTGTTCACAACAATTAATTCATCTAGAAACATAAACTATTTAAAATACCAATCATTATAAGTAGCTACTAGTGTTTGTTAGCCAGGCCAGAGTGGAATTGATACTACATGGTCATTTTATCCCTTCCAAATCGATCTAATCACCAACATTGGCGCATCAACAGAGATCACATACTGCTGTCTGAATAATTAAATGCCTCAAGAAAAAAAAACTGTGGTAAAAGATCACCTTGACTAGAGAATTTTGTACATTTTAGACTGTAGTGCTAACGGGGTTAAAGCAGCCCATACTTATCGACTAAGCACAGCAATGAGGTAATTTAAACTGACTTACTCTCCTATGAGGTGCGTCGATGGCATAGCGGTTAGGACGCTCGCCGACCATGCACATGGTCCGAGGTTCGATCCCCGCCCGGAGACGTACTCCTTTACCTCGCTAAGCCAGAAATAATGCTGGTGAAGAGGAAAGGTTGGGCATGAGGCTGGCTAGCAACCCCATCCTGTAAAATAAATATCGCTACAGAAACTTCAAGCCACTAGCTTGAAGCCCTATGTTCCACTGGGGAACGTGAAGGAAAAAACAAACAAAAAAATCTCCTATGAGGTGAATTGACTTGTATACACCAATAATAAGTCTGACGCCATGTAGACCCGAGTGGAAAGCTTTATTGGTTGTCACGATTGCATAGAACTCAGCTATCCAACATTATACTATGAGCTATGATAATAGTACCCAGCCGTCGAAATGCAGGTGGAACAAGATTCGAACTCAATACTCGTTGGATTCTTCGGATTACTTGCCGAACTATTCAAATTAGTCAGTATTAATTAACCTTCTGCTGTTTTTTTCAATCCTGAGGTATTTGAACTACACACTCAGTTATCCTAGCAATTAAATGTCTGAATAAAATAAACAGTAGTTTTTAATAATAAACCCACAAAATAAAAACTTGGAGGATCTGGACTTCACCGATGATATATGTCTGACTTTCCACAAACTGGAAGATATGCAACTGAAAAGCAACAAGTTGTCAGAAGAAGCATCAAAGATAGAACTTCAGGTTAACATAGAGAGAACAGAGATGAAGAAGATTCCTGGCCAACAGCAACAGACAGAAATCAGCATAAATGGGAGGAACCTGAAAGAAACAAACTCTTTTACCTACCTGGGAAGCATCGTTTCAGCTACAGGTGGACGGAACTGATGAGGATATCAAAGCAAGGATCATCGGGAAAGCAAGGCAAGCTTTCATTACTCTCAAGTGTCTGTGTGGAGATCAACAGCACTCCTCAGCATGGAAAATAAGATCCGGATTTTCCACTCCAATGTGAAATCAGTGCTACTTACTGTACGGATCAGAGACTTGGTGCGTTATGAAAAGCATCTCAAACAAACTACAGACCTTCATCAACAGTTGTCTTCGCTCAATACTAATCAAGATCAAATGGCCAGAAAAATTCAGCAACAGAGATCTCTGGAGGCGAACCAACCCAGCATGAACTAATTGTGCAACAAATATGCGTGAAGAAATGGAGGCGGATTGGCGATACCTAGTGACATCACACGCTAGACCGTCGCTCGAGTGGAACTCGAACGGGAAGCGGCTAGTTGGTCGTCAGTGAGATGGTGACGTGGAGGAGGTCATGTGAAGGGGAGATGAAAGCATTGGAGCAGACGTGCAGAGAAACGAATGCAATGGAGATGTGCGATTGAAGCTCTATGTTCCTCTAGGAACTAAAGGAAACAATAATAATAATAATTTCAATAATAAATAAATATATGAGGACCGACCACATACCGTACAAATCGACACAGCATTTGATTCCAAAAGTTTAGTTTAAATATTGGCAGGAGTGTATTATCCCAGTGATAAATAACTTGTTCGTAGAGTGTCTGAATTCGGTAACAAAATACACAAGAACAATGATAATAACAACAACAACAATAAAACACAACTCAATACTGAAAACAAATTTAAATTGTTACAAGCATAAATGTGCTTTATTAAGATAACAGTAGGCAGAGCTGAGTTAAGAGCGAAACATGGTTAGAAAATAAGATGCGGCGCGAATTGTACTGCGATCAAAGAAAAAGTAAGGGTTCGAATGAAATAAAAGTTTAAGATAATGTGAAACATGTGCAGGAAGCACCTTTTATTATTTTTTTTTTCTTGGACGAAAACTAATGCAGATGAAACAGAATGTTAACATATGAAATAAGATGTAATTTTATGGAAATGACAAATTAATGGTTACAAGTTTACAAGGGAAACGCATTCTACGAAGTAAATCAGCGTAAAAGGAAGAGATTCAAAAGAGAGATAATCAACAGAAATATGAGGCTTTAAGAATATTAATATGCAACAACAATCAAGTTTTATTGGGTATTACAAATTACAAAGAGTGAATGCATCTGACAGCCATTCAGAACGATTTTGAGCCAGTCATATCACTAATTGTCTCCAGTGTTCATTGGCTTATACCATCTCAAGGACCACAACCAGGAGGTATACACCTTCCTACCTGGCTTAATATATGTGTACAACTTGGGCACTGTGGTAGTAAGTAATTCCATATTAGTTTGTTTATTAGATGTATCACACAGTCAGTGAAACAGTATTATTTACTGGATGACACAGTTTCGAACACAGTCTGTTATTGTTCATAATCATATCAATTATAATCACACAACTTTGAAATTTGAGTTTTATAGTTTTCTTTGTTCTCTCCTATTTGTTGTCGTAGGGGTAGTAGAATTTTCCAGATATCCGGCTGGACAGGTGTTGAATCATTCCTATTACATGTATTTGCAGTTGATTCGATAAATAAAGCTTCCGTTATCAATCTCTCCCTCCACCCTGCTGTTATATTAGATTTTGAAACTGTCATCTTATCCCATCCATCTCATTGTATGGTTGTGTGTAATTGCATATGGTGAGTGCTATAGCTGAATTATTCTCTAGATTTCTGATCTTATTTAGGTCAATCAATCTAGATTTTGCTAGGTTTTTATGTTCTACTAGTTTGACCTATGTGGAACCTAGTAGAACAGGGGCAATCAGACAAGCAGAACATAAAAACCTAGCAAAATCTAGATTGGTTGACCCGAATAAGATCAGAAATCTAGAGAATAATTCAGCTATAGCACTCACCACATGCAATTACACACAACCATACGATAGGATTGGATAAAATGACAATTTTAAAATCTAATGTCACAGGGTGGAGGGAGAGATTGATAACAGAAGCTTTGTTCATCGAATCAACTGCAAATATTAGTAATAGGAATGATTCAACACCTTTCTAGGCAGATATCTGGAAATAATAGAGAAGATTTGTAGCTCAGGTGGATGATTTGCTCAGAGAACACTATTAATTGCAGATATCTGGAAAATTCTACTACCCCTACGACAACAAATAGGAGAAAACAAAGAAAACTATAAAACTCAAGTTTCAAAGTTGTGTGATTATAATTGATATGATTATGAACAATAATAGATTTTGTTCGAAACGTCATCCAGTAAATAACACTGTTTCACTGTGTGATACATCTAATAAACAAACTAATATGGAATTTCCTACCTGGCCGACTGACTTAAACTCACTCTTGTGGATTTCACTGACTGATGAGGCCATGTTTTGGTTTGACCACCAACTAGCTAACTCTTTTCCAACCTGATCCATCCTAAGTCAGCTAACTTTGTTGGTCGAGGAAGGTGATGGCCACACAATGAGTAACAATACATGTCCTAACCATCTCAATCGGTGTAACTTCACAACCTCGTCGATTGATTTCCCCTCCTTGACTAACACTCGACCGAAGCCTTACCTCAATATTGCGCACCCTATTACACCTACCACTTAACACAGGAGATAGAAGGCAGGCACCTATGAACAAAGACAGCTAGCCAGGCGTTTCATGTCTTCCACTTTCAATGGTCATGTATCACTCATAGCCATAAAGGAAGAGAGAGACAACTGCTGCTGTGCAATACACACGGCCTTCAGTCGATAGCCAGCCGGATATCAGGTCTACTAAGTCAGATATGGTGTAAGTTGACAAATGCCACACGAGCCTTCTGTATCCATGCTGAGATTTCGACAGCGATCAACCCGCTGACGCTGGCTGATGCAACTTACCACAAAATAAGTGGAGTGGTCGACACATCCAGCCACCACTTCACTCCCTATCTCTAAGCTAGGAGTCAATGTAGAGCAGTCCAGCAGCTATAACCCTAAAAGCTATTGCAAATCTCAATCCATCTACTCACTTTAATTACTGCTCCAGTTACAACTGACTAATACTATCGCTGGACAGTTTTTCTATATTCTTTTTGTTTAACAATAAATCTACGATATGTCAAAGTGTTATTATATGTGTTTGTGTAAACAGTGTGATACCAATTGTAAAACGATGCAATCAACTTTGAGATTAATTTCTTTTCTCGCCTGTAACCTCTTTCTGTTTTTTTCATCACTCTTTCAAACTCACCACAAGTACGTAAAGCAATCAACATATTTAGACATTAGTTGAATGAAGACTGCCAGTAGAATTCTGGACTCGAATTTCCTCCTTTCTTTAAGCACTTGTCAGCAGAAAGTAGAAACATCTTTAGGTAATGATCCCATTCAGGAAGTAGTGATTCTAACCTAGCACAACTGTCCTTCATTCCACGGTGCTAATCTAATCACGACTCCATTTTTTTCACCCAATTCAACGGTTAGCAAACAGTGTGGACGGGATAGGAGCTGCTGGGATGACATTCATAGGACATGTTCAAGCCATCGAAGGCGATATTCTGAGGTGACAACAATTTATCAAAGACAACTTTCACTGTGTCGGAACACGCTGTCGAA
The DNA here is from genome assembly GCA_944472155.2 of Trichobilharzia szidati. Classification (NCBI taxonomy): domain Eukaryota; kingdom Metazoa; phylum Platyhelminthes; class Trematoda; order Strigeidida; family Schistosomatidae; genus Trichobilharzia; species Trichobilharzia szidati. The sequence goes on from OX235271.1 coordinate 213,909,556, forward strand.
CCTTAGAATTACTTACTTAAAAGATGATATCACCAGATGCAGGCAATTCCTCTGGATGAAGAGAGGATTGGATACGCAGAGTTATCACTCATCCTCAGCTTCTAGAGACAAGGTTTCACAGGTGTAGAGCAATACTGCAAGCACTGAGACATTGTAAACCTGACTGACTTCTGATAGCCAGGCTGATGTCGAGACGACGATAGAGGTGGTGGTCAAAGTTGGCGTATGCTGGCTGCTTTGCCTTTCACTATATACGCTTAAAGACTTCATGTATCAAATCTCCTTCAGCAGTCACATTTCAGAAAAGAAGCATGAGTCTAGAGCAAAAGCCACCGCTACAGACACTTCAGAAAAAGTTTGAAGCCTTATGTTACCACTCAAAACACAACAAACAAAAGCAACTTGGCGATTAAAATAAGTTGTCTAACAGTACAGAAGATTATTTACTTTTAATAGAGAATTAGCAAAAACGTTTCATATTGTAACATAAAAAATATACACATTATGATAAACAAGACAATTCAATATAACTACAATGAAAGTTTTCAGAATGCAAGCGTACGCTCAGGTAAGGCAATTTGACTTCACAACAGAAGAGAAAAAAAACATACACCTTAGGATAACTTACAGTTTTAAGTTGTACATCAATTCGCGACAACAGGTGAAGGCAACTAGGAATGGAAGTGATCGCCACACTCATAAGCGACGTATTTAAACCAGCCTCCGTTAAATCAAACTATAGAGGATAAACAAAATGAAGGAGTCAGACAATAAAAATTACCGATTAATTGAAAATTATTAATATATACTATTATTAATATTAATATATTATATAATACTTGAAAATTAATCTGATGCCCATTAGCGACTGGCCCTATTCAGGCAGTTAACCTGGGATTCTAGTGGGAAGCTGTGACCAGTGAGTAGGGTAAAGCAGATTGAAGATGAGGCAGTAACTACTCATCGAAGAAGACATTGTGAAATGGTCGCGCTATGTCGTGAATTGGCAGAAGTTGGAATTCATGGGCTGGTCACTGGGTCGCATCCCAGTGGCTCAATGGTCTACGAGCTCGCCTTGTAACCAGAAGGTCCTGGGTTCAAACCCCGATGTGTGCGCAATGCTGAAGAGTCCTGAACTAGACTGACTAAGCAGCTGTCCAGTACTCCTAGCTGCTTTTCCAGTGGTTCTCTAACTGATGTCAGCTCATGGTGAAATCCTCCATGCAATCAAACAAAAAATCCCTACAAAATCAATACTTGAAACTTATTAGACAAAGTTGAAAAATAAGCCCTATTAGTAGTAGTAAGTATTACGCTGACACCTCTACCAAGAAATATAAAATCTTCCAGAAAGTACACAGCATAATGAGGAACTGTGTTGTACATACTTCCGTTAGCTGGAAAAGTAAAGGCCTAAAAAAAACTGTATCACTGCTAGCACTATGGTATTTCATCGGCTTTGTATATTAAAGTAGTTCAGATGGATGTTTTCCGTATGTCTGTTGTGCTCTCTGAGCTGGGTGGTATAATTGACAAGCTTTAATTTTCCTTTTGGACAACATTTTCATTAACTGGCAGTCCTCCTTATTATTGTTCTCTTGGGTTCCGAGTGGTATAAGTATAAAACTTGGGCACTGTGGTGGTTTGAGCATAACTCCATTATGGATAAGATTTTATTTTTATAAATCACACAGTGGTGTTATACAGTAATATTAACTGATGACCACGTTTCGAGCACAAACTAGTGCCACTCATAATCATATCAAGTTACTCACACAACTTTTTCCCTTCATGGATATACATGTGTGGAATTGACTAGATATTTGAATAAAAATCAATATGGGATAATGTACATTGAGAAATAATAATACGAGTGTTATTCATCAATTACAATCAGATAGGAAGTAAGACAAATGTTCTTATAGCTATAATAAGTAATTTGTTAGAATGTTGTGATGCACTTGAATTGAAATAGAACTTTAAGATTATTTATTATCCTCTTCTGATTTGACTGACTGGCGGTAATAATATCTTCCATATTTCTGGTATTTGCATTGAGTCATCAAAATAAAATCTTATCCATAATGGAACTTACGGCTTCAACTACACATCTCCACTCTGTTCTATTTTCTGTTGTTCTCTTTAGCTGGGTCCACGACTTCCCATTAACTCTCATCTCCTCCTCCTCGCACGATCTGCTCCATGTCAAAGTACGACAACACATTCGAGCGATGGCCTGCATTACACCCGATGTCGTTCGACGGTCTCTTCAACATATGCCCGATCCATCTCTATTTTCTCCTACATGTTTGTTGAACGACAGGTCCTTCTTAACAACAACTTATTATCATTTACTGAAATACAAACTTGGTACATTATGAACACTAAGATACGCGCCATACAGAGGCAGATGGTCGTCTTATGGAGCCACATCCCGAGTCTTTGACTTGAAGTTTGGTCTGTAAAGCAGTGGAGCAGTGTCAGGAACTGTATCCCCAGGGAGGGTTTCCCTTGATCAAAATAGGTTCATATGATATTCGATTCGTTCGAAGATTCTGGAGCCCATGTAAAACATAGATTTCCAATCACGACTTTTCAGCAACACTAAGAAGATCGGCATGTCAGCCAGTAAGGTTGTAAGCGCCAGATGTCTGCGTTCACGCGTGAGGAGCACACTCACCACGTGAAGGCAATAAATAGGATTTACCTTCCAGAGGCTATGAACGCGTGACCGTATGGGAGGATTTCCAGAGGAAAACTAAAGTCCACCCATTCTCGGCGGTACCAGGTCATTTGTTGGGGCTAATGTCCACAATAAGTTTTGGTACCTTTCAGTATATTATTTGCATTTGGATTTTCCATATCTTCAATTTACAAACCGAATTCTCTGTTTCGTCGTCAATCAATTCTGAAGCTATTTTTAAATGACAGTGAGGGTTCTCAGTTGCCACACTTACTTTAATAAGTCATATATGTATATACTAGGGGTAGTAGCAAGAAAACCGATAGACTTCTGGTAGTAAATATTTGCAGCATAGATTGTCAGTGTTCCAACAACTAATGTGTTCTCCAAGAGAGCACGTGTCTTCTATGAAGCATACAGTGTCAATCTGGACATCATTTTCAGTGTCCTACATAAGAGAAAGTAAGGGTGCCATATGCTTTATGCGTGTACATTGGTTGAACACCAGAGCCTAACCAATGTTATGCGTTTAGTCCTTAGCACTGGCGTTGATTGAATTCTACCAGTCAAATTTGCAAGCCAGATGACTCGGGATTGTCGGGAAGCTCAGGAACTAAGTTTCATGCTTGCAGGCACAACATATTGTCGCTAGGATGGGCTGAAAAGTGTTTATCTATCGGGACCTTTTGTATCCTCCTCATCCATTGGTGAAAGTTTAAGTTTTTAGTTTTACTTTTCACTTTTCTACTCAAGTTAATTTGTCGTCTAACATCTTGGTGTGTGTGGTATCTAAAAGTGGTTTTCAACTTTTATTTTCAGAGTAAATTATAAATGCGATCTTCAGTACACCAAATGTGAAGAAATCTCGAAAATAAAGGAGACCATCAGCGAAGAGGCATCTTCAAGTGGTACTTGATACAAACTCCATAAGAAATACAACAGATATGCCGATGAAAAAGTCGTTAGATGACAGCATAAAAAAATGAAAACTTAAACAGTTTGATGAGAGAAAGAACGAACATGTTTGCAGGATAATACGAGCTCGTTTTATTTCGTGGATTCTCATCAACTGCACACATCCTAAACAAAATCAAATTATAAGTTTCAAAAAAGCTTTGGAACATACTTTTTCATAATTACCTGGAGTTATAGATAGGAGGTAAAAGGAACATAATTCCAGAATTTGATGTAGGTAGACAGATTATTCAGTGTCGAAAAAACAACAAATTATATATAGTGGAATTAGATAAGAGGGGTAAGAGTTCAGATTTCTATTGGAAAACACAGATTGGTTAGAGGCATTTTACAGGGTCAGGGTCAGAGAACAGAGTGAATTTACACATCTTGTGGTGGAGAGTTTAATAAAATAATAATAAATAATAAAATAAAACGAGCTCGTATTATCCTGCAAACATGTTTGTTCTTTCTCTCTTCAAACTAATAAATGGAACCGGTTGTATGAAATTAAACAGTTTGAATTTCTATCAATGAATGCAGCACAAGTTAAATGACGCCAGTCGATAACACAACCGCTTTATCCAGCTAAGAAATAGTCCACTGTTTATATAAACACTCATAAGGAATACAGTAGCCCTATTTTCATGTAGAGGCGGTTAGAATTTAATTGCCTGGATCAAGCTTCTCACTAACTAAAGACCACAAGAAATGCTACTGGGTCTTACTTACCTCATGACACTGATTGGATGCCCAGGATAAAGTATGCAGAGAATTCATAAATGATAGGAAGTGGTTTAAACCAGCTTAAATCATTGGCTGAGGCAGCAGTTATGTCTTAGTTAAATTTGATTGGACAATCATTGACGACCTTAAAATAAATCTTTAACCAATCAAATTAGTTATTTAACCAATGAGACCAGCTTAATTTTCTGACCATTGGTAATGTGCATACACACAATGTACTTTTGTCTAATAAAGTTGTTATTCTCACTGCCACAGACTAGTGGTGCCTTCTGATTTTTCCGTGAACTTAGGGTGTTACAGGAAGAACATTCGTATCCGGTCTTCAGCCGAGATGTATCTTGCGTTTAAGTATCATTCACATAAACCTCGGAATCATTGTCATCAAATAAAAATCGGGTGCTCATGCCAACTAACCTCATATTCACCTCATGATAAGGAAACTGTGGATGATGCCTAGATTGACGCGCTGAAAGCTCTGTATAAATGAATGTAAATGCTTGGAAAAATTTTTTCTTACAAAATATTAGAACTGTTAACTTATTACAAAATCCAGACATAAGCTTAGTACTGAAACAATAATAGAACTTCTCCTGAAACTTACTTCAAAACTCTCCCAAATCGGTGTGATAAGATCACTTTTCATGTGTTGAACAATATGCTGTGCAAGTTGACAACACCAGTTTAATACACTTTCAATGATTCTTTGAACTGTTTGCTGTTGAACTAGAGCACTAGAAGAAAGAGGTGAGAGAGAGAGAGAGTAGAACAAATCCTTTGAAATGAATGTCGAATGAAGCATATTGAGAAAAATCTCAACAAGAATGAAGTATTCATAGTGACAGTTAAGTATCAGAAGTACTTCTTTGCAAATAACCTATTACATGTATTAATTCAAGCGGTAGTATTTCTATATAATGAAGAAAAATCCTTGATTTGAACAAACATTTATGGATCTAAACAAGATTTTGAACAAACAATTGTTTTCGATAACTTCTTCAGGTTCTACAGTTATAAATCCATGAATAATAGAGTACATATAGCCAGTAAAGGCAAATGAAAATAATATCAGAAACTGTATTGGGGTGCATGTGTAAGTTGAGATGATAGTCCATTAGTTAACATAATCAATCAAATGTGTATAGGGTATATAGTCAGAAAAAATGTGATGAAGTGTGAATGAATAATTGGGTGATATAGTGCTGTTTTATAGTCAACAGAATACAAGTGTCATTGGGGTGAGAGAAATGCGATAGCCACAAAATACATACAAACACACATTAACAAAGGTGGCACTGAATGTGAGGGCTGACCGATAATGTCTAGTGATAAAATAAAGAGGCTAAATTGTAAATTGTAATGAGATGTTACATAATTGGTAGGCTTAGTATAAAATCACAAAGGTTGACAAAAACTAAGGGTAACGATGGGGTGAAATAAACTGAGTGGAGAAATGGATAATAAAGATATGATATCACAAAATAATAATAATGATAATAACAATACGAAAAATTATGATCCTGGTGACCTTATAGTGGGCCAGGGAAGACAGAGAGAATGAATAAGTTTTTTCTGTACACATAGGTCTGGTCTTTCTCTATTAATCTCTAAAGCCTCAGCTATAGCTAGGAGGCGTAATCGTGTGCTTTTGGGGAGATTGTTTGGTACTCGATACACAACTGTAAATCACTCTTCTATTTTGATGCTGTGTTCGCTATCCACTAGATGAGCCAGAATTGCACTATTTAATGATTTGGTTGCTCTTTTCCCAAGCCAAACAGGAATATGTTCACGAGTGCGTAAAGATAAATTCCTTTGGGTACGACCTATATAACTATGGATCTTTTTCTAAAAGACCCCTACAATGGCCTGCTCAAAACGTGGGCTACCAGAAACCTCCATCTCTCTGTTGCATATATTTTCTCTTGGTCGGTTTATTTTAATCGATTATTCAGATATGACCTACCTCTAATGGTACTATCTACTCTTGTGTGTGTTTAAAATATTTACAAGCTCCTTGCCTGATTCGCAAGTTCCTACTAAACTTGAGGAATGGCCTGATTGTGAGTGGCAGCGTGTTCCAATAGATGATAGAACTGTTCTTCGGTTATGCGCTTGGGTCTCCAAATGTACTTCTGAACGTCTTATCATTGGCTTTCAACTAAATATCGTGGATTTCTTGAAGCAGAGACAAAGCAGATACATCATAATGAAAAGGTTTATGCTTCAGCTCAGAGACTATTGTGCCACAGGATATAATAATATATAATAATATTATTATTATTAATATTATTGCCCGTCTAGAAAGGCGACTGTATGCAACACAGCTTGTCATGACTATGTTTCTACTGCCCGGAATGATGTACTCTATTGTAGTTTATTGGGAGTGGGTCAGAGGGTGACATAGAGAAGACCGTGTGAGGAGGAGATGAGAGATTATGGGTAATCGTGAGACCAGCTTAAGCGGACCGCAGAAAATAGGACAATACAGAAAGGTACTGTTGAGGTCTTATGTTCCACTAGGAACCCAAGGGAAAAATAATCATAGGAATAATGATAGTTTATCAAGACAGAGTTCACAAGATATTTTTTGAATATGTCTTCTGTAATTCAAATATATACTTTTATCTTTCAAATTCACAATTTACAAATTAATTCGCCGTTCGCAAAATACACACTTCAAGGGAAAATCTCGCCAGGTTCATTTGTAAACCGAAATTACTCAGGTCACAATATATAATTTATTTACTTATTTTATTATAGCTTGATTCCACACAGCATTTTAGTACAAGTATGGAATTTTCAGCATGCGATATTGGTAGCCCAAATTTAGCAGGCCAACCGTCGATATCGGGTGTGCGTCAGCCGCCGGTCGAACCCCAGACCATGTGCATGGACGGTGAGCGTCCTAACCAGAGTGCCACCGACGCACATCTGCTTGATATTATGATTTAATCACGAATAGTTGGATTCCACTCACATCGACCAGTAGTGAATATTCACCTAGAACTGTGTAACAGGCAAGTTGTGAATTATATTGAAAATCGCGAAATTTAATCCAGTGTATTACTGTGGTGAGAGCTGTCTACTAGCCAAATTGGTAGACAGTAATTCACGTCAATATTTACGTTCCCAAGATTTGTCGTGAGAAAATGTGAACAAAGATTGATTCAAAACTGACCACAGCAGACTTTGCGTAGACGGATGCAGTTAACATATAGAGGATTTGACATTCAAGAAACAGTCACAAATAGATGAAAGATTAACTTTACGTGAGAAACAACCAATCGGAAGACTGTGTTTGTTTGCTTAAATATCCATAGTAATGTACATGAAAAATATATAAATATGCGTTGATTTCCTTAATAAATGATCTGTTGCCTGGCCCTTGTCTTCTGTTGCTACATTACCAGTTCGATCAACTAGCTAGCCAGAATTCGGGCAGTTCGAACTGATTCGCTTCTCTGAGCTTAAACAAACTAAGTACGCTACTGATAAGCTTAGCGCAAAACGAGTCAAACGGTCATGCAGTGGTTAGATCTTTTCGATCTGATTAGCACGGTTTCCATCTACTCATATCAGTCAAACAGTAGTATGTAACACTTGGGAATTAATGTTTCCTTATTCAATAGTTGGTTTGTAAGGATTAGATTTGTTGGTTTTTTCCGAGTTAGACCACGGATTGATATCAGTTAGAGAACCATTCACAACCAACCAGGGAGTACTAGACAGCTGTTTCATCTTGGTTTAGGAATCATCGGCAGTATGCACCTACTGGGGTTCGAACACAGGTCCTTCCGGTTACAAAGCAAGCTAGCTTGTATACCATTTATGGTAGGCAGATCACCTACCAACAAATGATAGGGCAAACATTTTAAAGATCCGTCGCCGACACAAGGCCGACTGCAATCATTAAAGCTATCCAGAGTCATCACAGAATTCAACAGAGACAGCCGAAACTGCCCCCGGTTGGTTCTGTTCTAATAAATGCACCCATTCCCTTGCGGATCAGGGCATAATTGCATGCATTAGCTCTGGAATTACTACAGTTATCTATGTAGTGCATATGTGGTCTCAGTAACCATAGCTGATTTAATGAGCCATTCGCGGTATGTACTCAACCCGATACAATGGCCAGTCTGTGAATTCCAACTTCTACCGATTCGTGATTTAGCGCGTTTCATTTACACATGTAGAGTGTGGAAAAGTCATTTTTTAAAATTTATTCCTTTTACGTTTCGAGTGGAACTTGCACTTTGAAGTTTCAGTAGCAGTGACCTTGTATTTTACGGGATGAGGTTGCTGTAGCCTCACATCCAGCCTATCGTCTTTACCGGGCTTACTATCAGCTAGGCGAGTTTTCGGGGTACGTCAGCCGGGGATCGAACCCCAGACCATATTCGTGATTGGCGAGTATTCCTGTCACTGAACCATCGTCACTGTAAACTTTCATACATGAATATACAGTAAAAAAAAAAGGAAAACTTACTTCTTTTTATGCTCTATAAGATATCGTGATAAATCCACTAGGAAGTAGATCCAACTGCCTAAGAGTGGGCTAAGATAGTAATAACAGTAATCCTCTTCAAGATGTACACCTTGTTGCTTTTCATTATTGATGATAAATTTAGCATGGTATAAAAGCCAACATTTTTCTGCAGAGTGGAAAATATTCAGTAGGTTTTTCCTGTTCAAAAGAGACAATTAGAGAACAAGTGGTCAAAATAAAATATACATGAGCGTGTGGGGGGGGCGATAATTTGTATTGATAATTACACATAAAAACAATTTTTTTTTAAATACTACACATCTGCTGCACAACTAACTCAGAGTGCTGCTCAAAATGGACAGATATAAAAAACACATAGTATTCATCATTCTATCTATCTGAAATGTACAGGAAAAAAGTCTAGCCTTTTCTTTGACGTTTGAAAATTTTAGACAATGCGTAGAACTGAATTCCTATTTGTCTAAGCACAAACTAACTTGGTACAAGATAGGCACTACATGAAAACAATAAGACGGGATCGAATGTCGCCTCTGAACGCCTTTAGTAGCAATCTTCGAATGTTTGGCATGCGATTCCTCCGCTCCCATCAAATGTAAGATGATGCTACAGGATTGAACTATCTTGACTTCCAGCCTGGAGATAGGCAGTGAAGTGGTAGAATGTGTTGATCACTTCACTTATTTGAGATGTTGCACCAACCGGTGCCAGCGGGTTGACCGCTTCGAAATCGCAGCACGGACACAGAAGACTCGTGTGGCATTTGTCAACTTACACCATCTCTGGCTTAGTAGATGTGACATCAGGTTGCCTGTCGACCGAAGGACGTGTGTACTGCTTAGCAGTCCGCTCCGTCCCCCTTTATGGCTGTGAGGGAGACACGGACATTGAAAGTGGAAGACATGAAACGCCTGATTAGCTGTCTTTGATCATAGATGCCTGCGTTCTATCTCCGGTGTTAGGTGTAATAGGGTGAGCAATATTGGGGCTAGGCATCGGTCGAGTGCTAAATAGGGAGGGGAAATCAATCGACGAGGTTGGGAAGTTACATTGAATGAGATGGCTAGGACATGTATTGTTACTCATTGTGTGGCCATCACCTTCCTCGACCAAAAATGTTAGCTGACTAACGATGGATCAGGTTGGAACATGCTCTCATCAGTCAATAAAATCCACAACAATCAGTTTAAGCCAGCCAACCAGCCAGGTAGGAAGGTGTATACCTTCTGGTTGTGGTCCTCGAGATGGCAAATACCAATGAAGACTGGAAACTATTTGTGATATGGCTCGAAACAGTACTCAATGGTTGGAGTAGATGTATTCACTCTTTCTGATGATTTGTCATGTCCAATAAAACTTCCATATTACTACTCTTTTTCCCTCATAAACTTGTATATTGTCTCTCCTTTGAATCTGTCTTTACTCTTTTCTCTTGCTTTGTGTGCTACATGAACAGTGGCAACTCAAACTGTTGCACATTTGTGCAAAGTTCTCTAATGAAGCCAGTTGAAAACCAATTATAAAAAGTCCAGGAGAACATTTTGAGAAACAAGGAAACAACTGAACAATTGAAGACTGCAGGTAGTTTGGTTTTATTGCGCTGGCAGTGGCAGTTTATACTAAAAATCTCAGGATTGATTATTATCTCATGTATTATAGTATACTATACGTCGCCAGCTACGATTTTGCTTTTTCTAAAGTTTAGTAGCAACTTGTGAATCACCAGGTTTAAATACTCGCGAGAGTAGAAAATACTATTAAAGGTCACATTTTAACAGAAATTACATGCCCAAGTTTTAAAGCAGGCCACTGTAGCATGTTCACTAGTGATTACGATTCTCAGCTATATCTGATACAATTTCAAGGCACCAACTGACTGACTGGTTTCAACATAGGACTTTCCACCAATGTGCAGCAGTTCAAGTCGCTACACTTCACTCAGCACACAAAGTAAGAGAAGAAAGTAAAAAGAAATGCAAAATAGAGACAGTAAACAGAGATATGAGGCAAAAAGAATAGTATAAGTCACAAGGAGTGGATGCATATGCGCCAGCCATTGACAACGAAGATTTTGAGCAATATCATCAATTGTCTCCAGCCATTGGTGTTTACCGTCCCAAGGACCCCATCCAGGAAGTCTTCACCTTCCTTCGTGACTGGCTTAAACTAACTGTTGCGGATTTCACTGACTAATGAAGCCAGGTTTTGGTTTGACCGCCACTGGCTCTTTTCCAACCTAATCCATCCTATTTCAGCTAACATTGACTGTCTCTTTACGAAGGCAATGACTGTGCATGCACGAGTAACATATGTTCTAACTATCTCACTCAATCGGTATAACTTCACAACCTCGTCAATTGATTTCCCCTCTATACCTAGCACTCGACGTCTAACCTCAATATTGCTCACCTTATTATACCACTTAACAAGGAAGATAGAACGCAGACACCTATGATCAAAGACAGCTAGCCGGCCTTTTCATACCTTCACTCTCAATGACCAGGTCTCACAGTCAGCCATAAAGGAGGACGGAACGGACTGCTGAGCAGTACACACGTCACAGGCACTGATTCACATGATCTCTTGGAGGTTACCTACAAAGTAAATCATGATGCTAACCTATAACACACAATTCGCCTTCATTCCATGGTGCCAAGTCATCAGCTGACTTGACCATCTCCTCCTCATCCTCTTCCCGCTTTCTCCATTCAGTTCCATGGCTAGCACATCGTGAAAACGCTACTACAGGTGATGCTAAGATGATAAGAATGAATTCTAACTGTACAGCCTTAATGATCCCAAAACTATTCTGTCAGGTAAATCACATTTAGTTACCCCATCTAATGTCTATATTTATATAAACGTCATTTTGTGACTTCACGATCTGATCTCAAAAAAATGTGTTCTAGAATGGATCAAAAAGGATACTTTTTAAAAATAAAAATTAGCTAAGAATCAATCAATCAGCAATTAGTCATATAAAAAGTAAAAAAAAAACTTACTCTAATAGATGAACAGCTTTGTATGGTGCTGTTGCCTGCGATACACATACACCTAAACAACGAATTGATTCAATCTGTAGTTGAATAGCCAATTGTAATGGAAGAGATTGATGTATAAAGGCTACTAAATGAGCTATTGTTAAATCCGGGTTATTTATATCGTTCTTAGTATCAGAGTACAAATAGGACAAACAACGTTCGACAAGACAATGATCATTAACCTACAAAAGAACAAGGGGGGAAAAACAACAAGGGCAAAGTTTAACAAATAAACGTCCCAAGGGATGCGAAGGCATGAGTGTCCTTGAGCCGACCAATCATAGAAATGAGGAACTTTTGCATGAAAAATGACGTATATTTACAAGAAAATGCATGAAAACACATTAAGACAGGGTATCTTTCTCTGAAATGACTTAAAAATATGTCCCAGTTATAATGAGGAGTGTCAGTTGCTGAGTTAGACTAGTTTCTGTACATGTATTCACCGAGGTGACTGAAGATGAGCTGTTTTTGTGAATCGTTTATCTCTCTTATCCTGTTGTGAAGTCTTCGTAAAAAGCCCTCGGTTGAACTACTATGGTTCGCAGTATGAGGATCGACGACTAATTACCCAGGAAAATGTGGATAAGAAAACAAATTAAAATAAATGACATCAACTCTAAATCTATCCCTAGTCGTAACCATTACCTTAATCCTAACCCTAACCTTAAACTTAACACTAAACCTAACCCTAACGAGCTATTAACACATTGTCGAAATGGTACTTAAAAACGTGGTCTGGGTAAAATTCGCTGCTTAGCTGGTGAATAGCGTTGATATTTCAGATATCATACTGACAGTTGCTATTAGCCAACAACTACCATGCATTCAAGGTCGTTGAAGCGTTCGCAACCATGCGACGCTATTGTTGAACTTCGCCACAACAAGATTATTATTATTGTTTCCTTTAATTCCTAGTGGAACATAGGGCTTCAGCCGTGCGTCTCCATTGCGTTCGGTTCTCTGCTAGAGTCTTCACCTGGCTCCAAATATGCCCACACGTTTTCATCTCCTCTTCACATGACCTCCTCCAAGTCACCCTTGCATTGACGACCAACTCGCCGCTTCCCTTTCGGGCTCCACTCGAGCAATGGCTTGTCTAGTGATGTCACTTGATGGCTTCCTTAAAGTATGGCCAATCCATCTCCATTTCTTCCTGCCTATTTGTTTCACAATCGGTTCCTGGTTGGTTCGCTCCCACAACAAGAACAACTACAGAAACAGTTAGGACTGAGTTTCAACGTAGAAGTTTGAAAAGAAGTTGGGCAGTTCAAGTTGCCACACTGCATGTAGCACACAAAGTGAGAAAAAGGGAAAATGAAAAGCCCTACAATGAACAGAATTGTACGGGAGGAACAATAGTATGGTGGAAAAACATGATTCTATAGTAGATATGCGATCTTACAGAGCGTGAATGACATCTCCGCTATTGTGAACGATTTTGAGCTATTTCACCAACAATCTCAACAAACCATTAGTCCTTAACGTCTTGAAGAACCCCAATCAGACAGCCTACACTTCACTACTTGGTGTAAAGCAGCTGTTAAAGACTTCATGAATTGATAATACGTTTCGGTTTGACCCCCGCTTTCTCTTCTCCAACCTAATCCTATATCAGATAACATCGCTTGTCTAGGAAGCCGATGACTCGACATGCACAACACGTGTCCCAGACATCTTAAACGATGTAGCTTCATAGCTTCATCGAATGAATTTCGCACCTTACTTAACACTCTACGCCTAATCTGAGTATTGTTCACCATATTATGCCACTTAACACGGGAGACAGATTGCAAACATATGGTCAAAGACGGATAGTCTTCCGATAATCTTCCACTTTCAGTGACCACACGTGATCTCATGGGTAATAAAGAAGGACAGAGAGAACTGCTGCCCTTTACACACGTCGTTCGAACGATATCCGGATATCACGCCTACGCCAAAGATGTTTTCACACTTCACACACATCAGAATACCTTAGTTATTTGAAATATAACTTACGACTCGTCAGAGGAAAGAATTTGAGTCAAATTATCACATCACAAAAACAAACGACGCAGACAAGGATACAATTAGGTTTAAAATGCAGCATATCTGCCGGTTAGTAGGAATCTCTATACACTACAAACCGCCAGCTACTACTGACTGTGAACTTCTAAGTACTAAATTCCCTAGAAAAGGATTCAGAAACTCGAAATTTAGGGAAAGGATCCAATTCACGGTGTATGATAATGTTTTCCTGAGTGATAATCACAACTTTATGCTGTAGTTTGTTGTTGAACGATAGTTTCTTGGTTAGCTCTACTACCAGAGTTTTTTTTGGTGCTAATTCTTTCGGGCCATTTGATCTTCCGTAGGCAGCCAACCAGCGAAAGCAGCTGTTGATAAAAGTCTGCAGTAGGCCGTTGGAAATCCTTCTTATGACACTCAGGACAAATATCTGACCCTCATTGGTGATGCACAGAATCCAAATCTTGTTCTCTACCCTAGCTGAGTGCAGTGCAAAAGATTTCCAAACTGATCTCAGTTTGATGTAGGTGTATCTTGCCCTTCTGATTCTGGTCTGCTTTGACATCTTCATCCGTCCCGCCGGCTTGTGGTTGAAAGCGTGATTCCTTCCTAGATAAGTGAAGGAAGTAACCTCTTTCAGGTTTCTCCCGTTGATAATGATTGGTGCTGGTTGTTGTTGCTGTTGGTGGTGGTTGGTTATCTTCATCACCTTCGTCCGTCTTCTCTATATTTACCTCGAGTACTGTCTTTGCTGCCAGCCTCTTCAGTCAGTTTGTTGCTTTTCGCCTAGAAGTCTTCGAGTATGTGTGGCATTCAACATAGATCATCCACGCATGTGAAATCTAGATCTTCTAGAGTCTTCTTATCGGTCAGTGCAGCGTATTTCTGTCTCCTCGCTCCCATTCATATTCTGCCGCATAAGCCAGTCCAACACGATTAAGAATACCATCGGTGATAATAGGCAGTTGGCTTGTCTTATTCCGGTATGCACTTCGAACGCCTCGCTGAGCTTTCCGTTGTGGATCGCCAGACACGTGGCATTGTCATATGGCCAGATGTTGATTGAGGTTGATAAACATACGAGGCGCTCCATAATATTGAATTAGTTTCCAAATTACTTCTAGATCAACCCTGTTTGTCGAAGTTGATGAAGCTAACGTAAAGGTTTGACTACCATGATTATCAACATAAACCTAATAAATTCAGAAGCACAGAGGTTCTGACTAGATTTTATTCTACACACGCTAGTCATAGTAGGATTCAGAGAATTGGTGCATACGTTGCGAAAACCACTTCCAATAGGTCACTGCAGAATTTTATCAACATCTGCATATCCTCCATACTTGAAGATCATATGGTCAGAAAGGAATACATACAAGGGACTCTGACAGTGAAACAACCAAAAACATATTGCTTAACAAATATGCTAAAGGAAATGGAGATGGATTGGACACATACTGAGGAGACCACCGTTGAATAATATCACGCACTAAGTCATCTAGTTGAATCCGAAAGGGCGGGCAACGAGTTGGAAGTGAGTCGTCCAAGGGAGATATGGGGATCGTGTCAGGAGAAGATGAGCCTATGGGGAATCATGGAGCCCGCTGAAAAAGACTGCTGAGAACAGGATGAAATGCAGATGTGTGTTGCCGAAGCCCCATATTCCACTCGGAAACCAAGGGAATAATAACAATAATATAAAAACGTTGATATAGAAGATAACACCACAGCCTATCTCTTCACGATAAACAAGAACCAGGCAACAGTAGAGAATAGATACCACAATCAAATGGCCTTGAACCAACCAGTTGCAAGTTTCACCCTGATTCAGGGTTAGGGTATGACTAAGGTGCGTTTAGGGTGAAACTTGCAGTGTAACGACAGAATACAAGAGCCAGGCAATAGATCGTTTATTGATAAGATAAAGAGGTATTTATAGATTTTTATGTACATTATTAATCGTTATTGTTAGCAGAGAAACAACGTCTTCTGACTGGCTGTTTTCTTGCTGAAAGTTATTCTATACTACTTGTGACCGTTTCTCAGAAAGTTAAGCCATATATCTACGAATCGTGTTTGCACACGTTAAGTCTGCTTTGATTGGTTGGTAAGTTCCTTAAGGTTAAGCTTTGTTATTGTTTTTTTTCGCATGACACCGATTCAGGACGTAAACATTGACCTTAATTATTGTCTACAATTTTCGGCTTGTTCGCAGCCAGCTCTCACCACAGCAGCATTCATTTTGAAGTGCTGGGCAATGTGACAATCATCATTAAGTTATGTATTTATCATAAAGTTAATCATTTATCAAAATTAGTGGACGCTATAACTGCTTCTCATACAGATTCTCGTCTACTTACTATAGCCAATCCTATAGAAAGCTTAGACGTCTTTTTGAAGCACATTAGGGACATATGCCCCCTACACATAATTGATTTTCATTATATATCTAGTAAACATACTTTTTTAAACTAAAGATACAATTTTTTTACCTAGACGCATATGATTGGTTGGTTCAAGGTCATTTGACTGTTTACTGTTGCCCAAGAACCAATAATAATCGAATAAGATAAAAATACTCAATTGGTAGTACTCATTTAAGTACAATGCTGTAGAATAATTAACAAAAATAATTTTTTTTTAAAAGCAATTCAACAGAAAAAAAATGAAAAAACATACAAATGCTAATAGAGTATTTGGTGAACTTTGAATCCAAACACGACATAAACGCAGAATAGACGGTATTGGAATGTTATTCGCCGTTGATAGATGAGTAGGACGATTAATAATAGTTGGTTTGGTTTTATTGGAAGAGCGACATTCATTAACAGGAAGGTAGCGTGTCAATAGAGCAGATACTAACTCCGGTGTACGAAAGATCTGTAGAAAAAATAAATTAAATTGGTATAGCTGAAGAGAGGAGAGGAGAGAATGGATAGCACTAATTCATTTATAGTGGTGAAAAATAACTGATGCCTAAAAATAACATGCCCTTTCAAGGAATTAAGAGTTTTCTGATGGATTAGTCATTTCGTCTCCGCCTTCTTCAGCCTCGGTGGAACTGAATAGTATAATCATCTCTCATATACAATAAGTGCGGCTCATAACCTCTTACAGAGTATTTGAGTTCTAACTATTCGTTGAGAAACAAATGAGGAAGACTTTATTTAATTTTACGCTTTGACGATTGGAATGATGGGTACAGGTTTCAAGTCTTAGTGGGAACACCATTCATCGCCCACTAAGGAATGCAGGTACACCAAGTTACTGAGTCCCAAATAAGATGAAATGCGCCTCCTGGATTCCACTCCCACTTCACATAGCCTAGATCTGTGATACGAAAAACAATAATACTACATGGTGATTAAACCTAGACAGATTCACAGTAAACTTAACTGATGCATGCACTTATCAAAGTTTTAGAGCCCAGATGCTTATCAGACATTCATATACAAATACTTTAAGTTGTTAGAAGAGTACAGGATTTTATATCAAATGCAAAACTATGATAAAATAACTGTTTAATGATCACTAGTCCTTAATAATTATTGAAACCGAAGTTGGTCTGTGAAGAAACACAATATTCAAAATCGAATTGACTTAATCAACCAAGCCAATATCTACTTGTCGATAGGCATTCATAAGATTACAAATAACGTTCACCAGCAGCAGCAAGTTGTTCTCCATCTCTGTAAAAGATAAGCTTCCCCCGTATGGCCGCCTCCATGTGCATCTATCAGTTCACCTGCTCTTGTGGAGAAAGGTATATTGGCCGTAGTCAGAGGACGCTTTCCATACGGATACGAGAACATATTCCAGCAGCATGGTTTTACAAGGGAGAAAGGAAGTGTGTGCGAAGCTCTATTCTGGAACACCTGATCGACTTCTGTCACTCTGCCAACCCTGACCATGATTTTAAGATCATCTACCGAATCCATGCTAACTTCCCGCGTTTTCTTCGTTACAGACTTCTAAAGACAGCTGAGGCCTTGGCAATTCATGAATATAAGCCAGACCTTTGTGTACAAAAGAAGTATGTACAATCCCTGCTTCTACCCTGGCTGTAGAGGGATAGACATTTATTTATTTTGCTTATTTAGTTATTCTATGTGCTTTTCCCTTATTACTACGATTATTATTATTATCATTATCATTATTACTTTTCTCACTCTGAATTGTTTCCGCTTGTCCCACCTGTCATTCTAAATCCAAAATTATTATCTTTCTTTGCAATACTGAATTCTATCTTAACAAATTTCACACCATGTTACGTAGCGCTTTATATTTGCCTACTAATCCTATAATTATGTACCCCTTTTCCAACAACATCTATACACCTCATGTAATATTATATGTATGACATTAAACTATGATTATAATCACAAATATTTTAATTGCATTTTATACTACTATAGTTATTATTTCATGTATTCACACCTTTGATCTAATTCCCTCACCGGATATATTTTCTTAAAAACACCATATACATATATATACGATTGTACAGCTTGATAATAAATTCATTATTGTAAAGAGTCTCTTCGCTCAATATTGTGTTCTTAATGCTACAATGGGAATTATTAAATTATTCATAAAACGGTTGAATCTTATGTTTGAATCAACAGACGCACTCTTCTGTTACTACATAGTAACTGTGTATTAAATTTCTCTTATTATTCGTAGTAAGTTACTACTTATGAGACATATTTATAATGTGAAACAAAAAGCAAAGACAGAAAGTCATTTAACTCATGGATTGTAATTAAACATTAGCGGATCACAATACATAAGAAACTAGTGTTGAACGGATCTGAACGATATGGTCATCATTTCCCTATATTGGATAAAGCTGCTGGTTGTCAAGGAAGGCAATGGCTCGACATGAGTAATACAAGTTTTGGCCATCTCAATCGATAGGTATCTTGACAACCCCTTAAATTGGTTCCTCCTCCTCTTCCTTACCTAACACACTCTACACGCTTGACCTCATTATTACAGACCACCTGGAATGAGAAATGAAGCACAGGCACTAGAATCAAAGATAGCCAGCTTTGTCACACTTTTTATCTGCAAAGGCTATGTCTCACAGCTATAAAGGAAGTCAGAGTGAACTGTCATGCAGTACACACGTTTTCCTTGATTAATAGCCAGATACCACGTCTACGCCACAAGTGACGTAAGTTGATCCATCTTATGAGAATTTGTTTCCTTCCGTTAAACGAATAAAATAATAAGCTGTCAAAGCCACAAGCATTAGCATATGACATCCAAAGCCGAACCGATACTACCGTCAAAGTCTTAAATATCTAAAACGACAAGTGCTGACTGAATATTCATACCCCCATTCAAACTGGTATTGAATAATGGACGAAGTGCATCAGTGGCACAGCGGTAGAATGCTTCGCCAACCACGCCACATGTGGTCTGGGGTTCAATTCCCAGCCATCGACGCACTCGTTCACCTCACTAAGTTAGTAACAAGACAATTAAGGAGGGAAGGTTGGGCATGAGGCTAGCAACCCCACCCCGTCCCGTAAAAATAAATACCACTGCTACCGAAACTTCAAAATTCTAGCTTGAAGCCTTATGTTCCACTGGGAACGTGAAGGGATAAAATAAATAAATAAATGGATTCTGACCCGATTGGCTGAGTGCTCAACGAGTGCCATCTCGTAAAATGGAGGTCTAGGGTTCAATCCCCAGTGGCGCGTCAGGGGCGCGTACTTCTGAAGAGTTCCAAACTAGGACGAAACAGCTGCTCAGTACTCCCAGGTTCCCAATGGGTCTGTAACTGATCAAACTTGAAACAAATCAAATCCCTACAAACCAACCCTTGATAATCCTTAAAACAGTTATTCAAATTATTACGGAAAACAAGTTGAAGTGATATAGAACATCAACCCCCAAAAAAAGAAGACATCACAGTGCCAAATATTTCTACAAGGGAAATATTTAAGAACGCTTACCTCATAAGCTACCGAGGGTGAATGACGTATACCTCTGATAATTAAACTCGGCAACCAAAGACCAGCAGCATCTGCTGGTAAGCATACACTGGCACGTCCTTTTCCTGGAGCCAATAACCAAGCAATCCGTCGGGCTAATTGTGAGCGTAAGAATAGAAATTCAACTGGGTCAGTGGCAGCCAACTCGCTGTCATTGCCTTCTTCATTATTACCATCATCATCAATATCAGCATTAGCTGACTGTTCAGTTTTTCTGTGTGGATTCATCAGTGGAACAGGTGGAGCAATAAATAAACACGATTTGTGAATTAATTCAATCGGCCATTCATGTGCGTAGTTGAGAAAAATCTGTTTAATAAAAAAAGAGCATATTTATAGAAAAGAAGGGTATTCACATCTCATGAAATCTTTTAAAATAATGTACTAAATATCGTGGACCATATTTTTTGTATTCCTTGACGTTCCCAATGGAACATAGGCCTTCAAGCTAGAGGCTTGACGTTTCTGTAGCGGTGTTTATTTTTTTACAGGATGGGGTTGCTAGCCTCATGCCCAACCTTTCCTCTTTACCAACTTTATTTCTGTCTTAGCGAGGAAAGGGAGGAGTGTGTCGGACGGGGATCGAACCCCGGACCATGTGTATGGTAGGCGAACGTCCTAACCGCTGTGCCTCCGACGCGGACCATATTTTAGTCACCTATAATGTATATATATATATATATATATATATATATATAACCATTCAGTTTATGGAGCTGAGGCTTATTGCTTTAAGCGGTCGAATTCCATGTCTTAGCGATTTCTAAAATAATATTTCGTCTGACTTTTTACATTAAGCAGTTAAGGCACTCAGGCATAACTCAACCCCTGCTCCTCTTACAGTTTGTCAACTCGTGTATTTTACCTATTCTTCTTTACTCTTCACCCTTGCTTATTCTTTCCTAGATTGCTTAAAAAAGACTATGTCATACTTCGTAGAACTCTGGAGACTAGTTGTCAGTAGGACGAGTGGTATCCCATTGGGCCATATCGTTGACATTGTCATTGATGATAGGCACTTGATTTCATGCAACAAATTTGCTAAAGGAATTTTGTCAGACTGTTACCATCTCCTCAGGTAAAACAAGAAGTCTTTTCAGAAGACTTTATGCACATACGTCTAAGTATAAAAATTCCACTATACCATATTTGGCG
>OX235271.1:213931153-214027459 GCA_944472155.2 Trichobilharzia szidati
GTGGTTAATAAGTCCGGAAAAAGGTTGACCCAGCAGCTAGCAACTCTACACCATAAAAATGAAACCAGTGCCTCTGAAACTCCATAAGTTGGCGCTGTATGTTTCATTTGGAACGCAAGAAATCAAAGAAACAGGTCAAATGTATACATTTTATCAGTAAATAAGAGTGGAAAAGTCACATTTATGCTCAATAAAAAGTAATATCATCAATTCAAGTCTTCTCAGATGAGCACACTCTTCGAAAACCGATGAGAAAGAAAAAGAAACATCAAACATTACTGAGACTCTCAAGCAAAGCAACTATCCAAAGAACATCAACAAAATCAACACTGACATCAAGTATGGTCGAGAACGTACTCCGAAGACATGGGCCTCAACAGTTGTCATTCCATATAGATCAGAGACGTTAGACGATATCAGAAGGGTACTCAATAAGCACAACATCGGAGTTTTCTTCAAAACATCAGACACACTTGAAAGCAACATTGCCCACGTGAAAGACCAAATCCCTAAAGATTCTCTATCCAATTGTGTCTATAAAATAAAATACTTCGAATTTGATGCGACATACGTCGGACAAACATCACCGGAGAGAAATCAAAATCAGAAGTGAACACCGTAGAGCATCCATGTTCAACCACGGAGAAATCCAGCTGAACTAGAAAAGCTTGAAAAATCACCCGCCATAGGTCATCTACACGGTACGCTATAGAATCAGGCCACAAAATTGATTTTGACAATATTGAAATACTGATGTCATCGGAAGAACTTCATATCAAGTGGAATCCAAATTGTCTGAATAGGAATGTGATGGACTAAAACAGAATTTGTTCTGGTTACAACACCCCACTCCCCCATGAAATGACAAAATCAACACGAATGTGATAAGCAATTTCATTATGTAAACGCACGCTGCTTTGATAATTTTTATATCCTTATCAAATCCAACAATCTACACTTGGTTTTGTTATCTTTACCAATTGGCTAACTTGACAACATATGACCCCATGCTGAGGAACGATGATTAAGTTGTTATGTAATATAAGCTGAGATTTTGTAGTAAATTCTGGTTTAATATAGCTGCTTTGATAAGGTTATTAGCAGCATTAGATAGCGGAACGTCAGTAAAAACAGTAATATCGTTTTGTTTTTCATTCACTCATTGGGAAATACAAGAAAATACCTTTATTATAATGAATATCAGATATCCAATACCCAAATTTTTTCAAACTGTTAAAAGTGAACTTGATTTGGACATTGTATAATTCAAATTAAAGCGTAAGAATCAAATTGTCTACGTAGGAAGAAGGATAGCCTACCTACTGTAACCTCCTTTTGACTATTGTGTCTATTACTATTACTGGCTTGGTAACCAACCATCCTTTCTAGTAACTGACTGCGTTTGGTACGAGATTTACTCATTGCAATTTTTTTCCTCAAATTTCAGTCTTCTACTAAAAAATCCGAGGATATGGATGTTGATGATGATGGGGAGGAGATTGGAAAGTCGAATAAAGACAGCACTGAACGTCAAGCTCGGTTCGATTTATCCGGCCTAGTTGTTCCACCTAATGCTGTTTTAGATACTCACTTGGGATTGCATCATCATGGTGAAGAACCAGAGGTAAGAACTGAAATCATCACTTTTTCATTCATATAAAGTACAGAATGTTATTTCCTTAGATTTCATGTTGTAAGTAACTACTTGTGTGAGAAAAGTAGCGAATACTAATTTGTAATTGGCCAGCAAATGACTTTAAACAAATAAGATGAGTAAAGGATGTTAAAATCCCCTGAGTGTGTTGATAAACTGTATTTATAAAATGGTTAGACTATTAAACGGGATGATTCTGGGTCACCTTAACCTCATATCCTTAACCTGACTACTAATAATGATAATAATATTAACCCAGCCCACTCAAATAGCTGACCAGAATCTGCGTAGCTCTAAATGATTTGGCTCTATAAGATGACTGGAACCGGGTACTCTAATAATAAGCTTAACGTCAAACGGCCTCCCGGTATTTTTGAATCTTACTTCGATCTGGCCATCAAGCACTACTGATTGATGTGCCTGGCACCCAACTACTCAAATCAGTCGATCAGTAGTATATGTCACCATTCATTAATCACTATATTTAAGCACAAAATAATTGAGCAAAGAATATCCTTCTCGATAAATTCCTCCTCTTCTGGCTCTACAATTATATGCATATATGTTTATATACATAGAATATTCTAGATTAGTAGTTAATAACAATATTAGTGTCTTTTTAAAATAATATCGATTTGTAAAGTAAGATCCCAGTGGAATTACCACAGTTTATTAAAGATGCTTAAATTACAATAATAATAAAGATATAATAGCAAATAGAATATCAATTTCTATGTGTATCTACCAATTTAACTGCTCCTGTGGAGCCAGTTAGTTACATAGGCCGTACAATTAGGCGTGTTTCTCGTCGAATTTCCGAACATCACCCTGCATAGTGGTTAAGCAAAGGACAAACAAAATCTATTCGCAGCGCTATTTTATCTCACTCATCTTGTGGATACAGAACACAAGATTGATGTTAACCATGCTTTCAGGGTCATTTACCGCATACCAACAAATCTCAATTTTGACTTTAGAGTTCGATTACTAAATATTGCTGAGGCTGGCTGTTGGGATCCACATTAACAAGCCTAATTTCTGCATCCAAAAGAAGTTAGTTCAGACATTCTCCTTACCTTAGCCATCTAGGTTCGAATGATCCCGAATTTTTGTGGAAGTTTCCTAATTTTAGTTGATATTCTATTTACTATTATATCTTTATTATTATTGTAATTTAAGCATCTTTAATAAACTGTGGTAATTCCACTGGGATCTTACTTTACAAATCGATATTATTTTAAAAAGACACTAATATTGTTATTAACTACTAATCTAGAATATTCTATGTATATAAACATATATGCATATAATTGTAGAGCCAGAAGAGGAGGAATTTATCGAAAAGGATATTCTTTGCTCAATTATTTTGTGTCTTATAGATGTCTGAATGAATATTTTCGCTATATATTTAAGCAGCCAAGCCACCATACAATTGTTATTTTATGTTGTCTTGCAAACTAACTAACCTGTCTGTGCGTGAAGTTATACACACACGATAATCCACATAATTATTAAGCATTTCTTGTAAAGGTAGTTTATTCAAGAGAATATGCATGTTTCAAGGAAATCAACGTGTAAATATGTATGAAACTCTGACACCCTGCCATATACAAATGAAGATGATGAGTAAGGTTCGTTTTTGTCGTGGATTAATCGCTGACTGAGTTTAAACATAGAACTTTTCAGAGTTGTGCACCCGTTCATGCAGCTATACTCCATTTAGCACACGAAGTTAGGGGAAAGTAAAAAAAAATCCTGTAAGATGGGTGGATCTACGAAATAACAAAGAAGTGAATGCATCTACACTATTGAGAACCATTTTGAGCCATGTCATCAACAGTCTGAAGTCACTGGTTCTTCTAGCATCTCGAACTAGGCAGTTTACACTACCCAATGTAGCTGGCTCCAACTAACAGCCAACGACTTCATGTGGTTATTCCAAGTTTTCGTTTGACCACACCAATTGCTCTTCTCCAACTCAGTTCTATACTAGCTAACATGCCTCGTCAACATTTATCCTAGCTACCTCAGTCGATGTAACTTCACAACCTTATCGATTGATTTCCCCTCCTAACCTAACAGTCGAACCCTGACTCCAATATTAGTCACCATTCTATACCACCTAAGACGCTAGATAGAATGCAGACATCTAGTCCTTCTAGATGAATACGCTAACATAATGCTGCAATCTGCGAATGTTTGGCATGTGATTCACTCCCATCAAATGTAAGATGATGAGGCTACAGGACTGGACTACATTGACTTGCTCCTAGCCTAGAAATAGGGAATGAAGTGATGGCTGGGTGTGTCGACCACTTCACTTATTTGGGAAGCTGCATCAGCCAGTGCCAGAATGTTGATCACTGACAAAATCTCAGCACGGATATAGAAGGATCGTTTGACATATTGCAATTTACGCCATCTCTGGCTTAGTAGACGTGATATCCGGCTGTCTGTCGACCAGAGGGCGTATGTACTGCTCAGC
Source organism: Trichobilharzia szidati (assembly GCA_944472155.2). NCBI lineage: Eukaryota > Metazoa > Platyhelminthes > Trematoda > Strigeidida > Schistosomatidae > Trichobilharzia > Trichobilharzia szidati. The sequence continues at coordinate 213,935,293 of OX235271.1, forward strand.
AGTCAGTTCCGTCCCCCTTTGTGGCTTCGATTGAAAGTGGAAGACATGAAACACCTGACTAGCTGTCTTTGATCATAGATGCCTGCGTCCCATCTCCCGTGTTAAGTGGCATAATAGGGTGAGCAATATTGAGATGAGGCATCGGTCGAGTGCTAGGTAAGGAAGGGAAATCAATCGACGAGGTTGTGAAGTTATACCGATTAAGATGGTTTGGACATGTATTGTTACTCATTGTGTGGCCATCACCTTCCTCGGCCAACAATGTTAGCTGACTTAGGATAGATAAGGTTGGAAAACAGCTAGTAGTGGCTAAACCAAAACATGGATTCATCAATCAAGGAAATCCCTAACAGTTAAAGCCAGTCAGTCACGTAGGAAGGTGTAGACTGGCTTCCTAGTTGGGGTCTATGGGATGGTAAGAACTATTGAAAGTTGGAGACAGTTGGTGATGTCTGGCTCAAAATCTTCGTTGTCAATGGCTGGCGCAGATGCATTCACTCTTTGTGATTGATAATATCCAATAAAGCTATATTGTCCCTCCATATTACTGTTCTTTTGGCCTCATATTTCCGTTTATTATCTCTGTTTTGAGTCTCTCTTTACTCTCTTTTCTGACTTTGTGCTGAGTGAAGTGTGGTGACTCGTACTGCTCCACATTGGTGCAAAGTTCTACGTTGAAACCAATCAGTCAGTCATGCAGACATCTATGATCAAAGACAGTTGGCATTTTCATGTCTTCCACTTCTAGTACTGCAGCTGTTAATTGTTTACATTTTGGATTTGTGTATGCAAACTGTTGAAAAGTTCCAAGCTAAGTCAAAGCAGTCGTCTAGTCCTTTTCGCTAGTCCTGTTCCTAAAGAAGTCTATCTTGATATCCATAAATTGTTTGAATACTTAGCTTTGATATGACAATTATTATAGTACAAGTCATGCTGTAACAACAGAAGACAAGGGCCAGGCAACAGATCGTTTATTAAGGAAATCAAAGCATATTTATATACTTTCATGTACATTATTATAGTTTAGTTAAGCAAACAAACACAGTCTTCTGATTGGTTGTTTCTCACTTAAAGTTAATCTTTCATCTCTTTGTGGCTGTTTCTTGAATGTCAGATCATCTATATGTTAACTGTATCCGCCTACGCAAAGTCTGCTGTGGTCGGTTTTTGAATCAGTCTTTGTTCATATTTTCTCACGACCAATCTTGAGAACGTAAACATTGACGTAAATTACTGTCTACCAATTTGGCTAGTAGACAGCTCTCACCACAATACTAAATCCAAAAAGCCGTTATTTCTTACTGGTAGAGTGTTTCAAAGTTTGTTATTAGTTTTTGGCACTTCCCATTGTTTTACTTTGTTGTTCGGAAGGGATCTACTTCTGTTGATACAGAGTAAACATCTGGAGCTGTGGCTCATCGGTTCAAATACTTGGCCTTTAAATAAAGTGTCTAAAATTGAGACTGGTAGAATTGTAAGCATTTACACTTTTAATATGCGTCGGTGCTTCATTGGTCGAACGCTTGCGGACCACGCATATAGTCCGGGCTCGAATCCCAACAGGTTCACTCCTAAACTCCGCTCAGCTAGCGGTAAGCATAGTAAAGAGGGAAGGTTGGGGATAAAACTATCAATCTCATCCTATGAAAAAAAAACAACACCAACGCTATGGAAACCCGCTTAAAATGTAGGATGCCGTGACCAGCAGGGTACAGCAGGTTGAAGATGAGGCAGTAACTACTCATCGAAGAAGACATTGCGAAATGGTCGCGCTATGTCATGAATTGGCAGAAGTTAGAATTCATGGGCTGGCCATTGGATCGGGTCCCAGTGGCTCAATCGTCTACGAGCTCACCTTGTAATCAGAAGGTCCTGGGTTCGAACCCCCGCGGGTGCGTACTGCTGAAGAGTCCGATCAAAAAATCCCTACAAAACCAATGCTTGAAAATTAAATGTAGATCTCAGACTGCTGTTTATGAAACATGTGCAGTGCAACCCCATTGCCTTACATAATATTTTCTTTTGTGAATATCAATGCAGTTGCGTATACATCTATATGATTTCCAGCGCTTTATTCATCTTCGGATAAGTATAATCCATAGATATTGTGGAAACGAATTTCTTTGTAATACAATACACTATTATACTTATTTCTAATTTTCTAACACTTCTTCTTTTAATCTTTGCTTTTTAGAGAGCTGGTTATACAATTGGTGAAATGTTTCACTTATGTCGTTCCAGTGTACCAGCTCAACGTCGCTTGGCATTATCTATGCTAGCATCAGCACTGGCACAAACACGTCGTGGCAAGCATATTAGTTATTTAGCTCCAATCGATTCGCCTAGTCTAATCACCTGTCTGCTATCATCTAAAACAAGCCTGTCTGAAAATTCAAGTGAAGTGACGAAAAATAGTAGTGGTGGTTCCGGTGGTATCCTCTTCTTATTACGCTGGTGTTTAGATGAAGCTGTGAGTACACTTACTAGCACAAATGCTGTCGGTGGAGATAATAATGAAACGTGTGGTGGTGCATCGTTAACACTAGTTGTTGAATGTATTCGTTGTTTGGCTAATTTAATTTGTGATACACAAGGAGAGGTTGGTTTAATGTGTTGGAGTTATTACATATATTTTTGGTTTGCTTAATGTTTTTTTCTCTATTGAAAGTATGTCTATTTTTGGTTTGACTTCACTCTTATGCCTTGCAAGTGTTGGGCAATTCAAGGTGTGTTACGATGGTGTCTTCTAGTTTGGTGACCATATTATTGTCCTCTTGGGTTCTGAGTGGAACATAGGGCTTCACTGAGGCATCTCTACTTCGTCCAGTTCTCTGCGGTCCTTGTTAGCTGGCCCAACGACTGCTCATATTCTCTCATCTCCTCCTCCTCCTCACTCATGGTCTCCTTCATGCTACTCTTGGAAGCTCCTAACTCATCGTCTCCCGTTCGAGTTCCACTCGAGCGATGACATGACGGGCAATGTCACTCGACAGTCTCCTCGGTGCATGTGTGTTTGTGAGCACATTGCTAACTTATCTGGATGATATTGACTGGTTGTGGAATCCAGGATGCGTATCATCTCGTTGCATTTGGCGCTCTTTAGCTGGATGTGCCTGTGTATTCCTAGTGAGTGGTAATGTCCTTGGATTCCACTGCCAGCTGCAATCAAATAAATAACATCGTTTTTTGATTGGACACTAGTCAGTAACTAGTGTAATGTGTCTAGTCGTATCTTCGATGCAGACTGAATTCCATCAGTCAAGCTTGCAATGTGGCTACCATACTAGGTGGCTCGCCATCACAGTGCACTGTGAATTGTTGGTATTAGATGGGTATACAGGAGGTCAATTGTGAGTCTAAATAGCTCAGTGGTAATGTGTCTGACTTCAGCACTGGATGACGTGGGTTCGAATCTCAGAAGAGAGATATGAGTTCTTTCGAAGTTGCAGATACGCTTTGCTGATTAGTGGTGAGTGCCAACTAGCACGAAATTTAGGTTCAAGGCTTCCTGTCGATTGCTTCCAAGCATCTAATATCAACTATTCAGAATTAATTCGTAGAGGTTAGCAATAAGATGTTACACAATCAAGAAATGTATAAAATGACGATTACTAAAGAAGCTAAATGAATTATTTAGAATTGTAAACATAATAAAATAAAAATAAAATTCTCCAGCCAATGAAATAAAATAACAAAGTCAAAAGACAGTTCCAAGGGGTTGGGGGGAATCGTTTGTAAAATTTATTACATGTTGTGTTGTTGGTTACGGCAAAGAAATGCGCTGTACAAATTTCTTTTGGCTTGTTCAGATGTATTCTGATTGCCTCTGCTGTGTATGTTAAAGTTATACTCGTAGACCATGAGAAAGTTTGGGTGAAATACAATAAATAATTTTAAAAGCTTTCTTAGAGTCAACTTGATGTCCGGTATCAACTTCATATAGCTTCATTCAGACATTTGCCACACGAAGACGGGAGGGATTTGGAAATTTGACGATGAACTTCATTTCACAACCAACTCTTTTGATGGAGTTGTGTTCTCTGAGCTGGATAGTTAATTTGCGAAGCTTTCATCACCCTAATAGGTGACATCTTCAGCGCATACTTCAATTCGATGAAGTGAGCTTTTTGATTTCTCTACGAGTTTATTAATCATCTCTCCTGGTGGGTGACGTTGAACGTCGTGATTGGTTGTTTTTGTGTGTTTTCACACCTTCTAGGTGGCTACTTGTATTGGAACTGATTGTTTCTTTGACTTGAACTTTGACCCTTTGTGTGTGAGATTTCCTTCTTATCGGTTGGTAAATTTTGTCTATCTCGATGTGTCCATTGATTGATGATTCACTGGAATACGAGTCCAGGCTTCTAAAAATTCTCTAGCATTCTTGTTGTTTCCTCTGCCTAATATTTGAACGCTGGCTGTCCCAGTCAAATTGATGTCCGTGGTTGTCTGTATGTAGTGATATCCACTCCCTCATATCACTACATACAGACAACCACGGACATCAATTTGACTGGGACAGCCAGCGTTCAAATATTAGGCAGAGGAAACAACAAGAATGCTAGAGAATTTTTAGAAGCCCGGACTCGTATTCCAGTGAATCGTCAATCAATAGACACATCGAGATAGACAAAATTTACCAATCGATAAGAAAGAAACGTCACACACAAAGGGTCAAACTTCAGTCCAAAGAAACAATCAGTTCCAATACAAGTAGCCTAGAAGGTGTGAAAAGACACAAAAACAATCAATCACGTCCAAGATCACCCACCAGGAGAGATGATTAATAAACTCGTGGAGAAATCTAAAAGCTTACTTCAACAAATTGAAGTATGCGCTGAAAATGTCGCCTAGTAGGGTGGTGAAAGCTTCGCAAATTAACTATCCAGCTCAGAGAACACAACTCCATCAAAAGAGTTGGTTGTGAAATGAAGTTCATCGTCGAATCATCCACCTGAGCTACAAATCTTCTCTATCATATCTACAACCAACTCTATAGGAGCAGTTCAATTAGTAACTATACGTGCACGATGTGAAACAGGGAAATTTGTTTTTATTTCTTGAATTGAGTATTGGTCGGCTAGTGAATAAACAGCATAACTTAGTTTCATTAAAAGTCATTTTGAAGGCCCATCTTAGATGTTGTGACAAAACCTCACTATTAACACCTCCAGTGTATTGCGCTTTTAGGAACCCTTGTCTGTTGACTCTTGCTAAGTCCATCTGTCTATTCAAATTTTCTGTCGGATGTCAGTTTCTACTTAATAGATCACTAATAATACGGAGTTCTTCGTCCAGTGTGACATTTGAACAAATAACTCTAGCCTAGTGAACCAAGCATCTAACCAAATTACGTTTGAATTGGTAGGGAACAAAATTCAGAAAGTGCTAGTATACTACTAAGTTGATGTAGGTCTCCAATGCAACAGTCTACATACTGTTCCATCTGCTCGTTTGCTCATTAGGACATCCAGAAATGAGACAGAGTCATTTTGTGTAGCATATGTAGTATAGGATATTTTGCTGCCATTTAGGGTCGGTCAGATTTACTTCTGGGGGATCTAGACCAATTAGGTATCTCTAGTGAACAGAATAAAGAAATGAAATCTTACTCAACAACTGCTTGCAATTCCATACAGTCGGCAATGGGAGACACACTTATTTCGTGAGGGCTAGTGATACATAGCTGCTTAAATGTTGATAGATCGAACGCCGTTCGAATCCCGTTTTAATAATAATCTACTTTATTCCAAAAACAGTACTTATAATACAGAATGGAATTCTCAGCATTTATCACAATATTGCATCTGATTTACTCAAAATATACATAAAATTAAAACAAAATTAACCAGAGGAATTGGTTCACATTTACGATATTAAGTCAGAAATATTCGAAGTACAAAATGAGAATAATAAATATAATAATAATAATAATAACAGTAATAACAGTGAGTTTGTTTCAAACAGCATTGTCAATTCAGTTTGGAAATGTTCACCATGTTATAGAGTATTGAATCTAATGTTCTGTTGATATAGCAGCATGGTGAGGGGAAATACAAAATTAACAGTTATAACACAGCTTAAATGATGTTCACACTTATGAAAAAATAAACAAATAAAAACAAAAAATTGAGAGGATTATAAATATACAAAGAACAATAACAATGAAGGTTGATGTTATAAGGATGGAGGAGGAAATAGTTTATTTAGTAGTGAAAAGAAGGTTAGTCAGTTCATGCCTAACACTGTTTTCATCACATAAAGTACGTGCCAAATATGGACGGTATCGTGGAATGTTTATATTTAGACGTACGTGCATAAAGTCTTCTGAAATGACTCATTGTTAAACCTGGGGAGACACAAGGTTGCGGTGCTGCAGTGGATGCCCACAGTCTGACAAAATTCCTTTAGCAAATTTCTTGCGTGAAATAAAGTGCCTATCATCAATGACGATGTCAACGATATGACCCAATAGGATGCCACCACTCGCCCTAGTGACAGCTAGTCTTTGGTCGGTCGGTCGGTCGGTTTTCGACATAGAACTTTGCACATATGTGCAGTTCAAGTCGCCACACTCCCTCCTTGTAGCACACAAAGCAAGAGAAGAAAGTAGAAGAAATGCATAATATAGTCAGTAAACAGAGGTGTGAGACAAAGAGACAGTAAAGCCATTATTATTATTATTAATAATAATAACGGAGAACAAAACAGTTTACTTGGAAATCATAAGTCACAAGGAGTGGATGCATCTGCGCCACTGAGAACGATTTTGAGCCATGTCACCAATTGTTTCCAACCATTGGTTTTTACCGTACCGAGGACCCCAACCAGGAAGCCTACATCTTCCTACGTGGCTGGCTTAGACTAACTGTTGTAGATTTCATTGACTGGTGCCATGTTTTCGTTTGACCGCCGCTAGCTCTTTTCCAGCCTGACCCTATATCAGTTAACATTGCCCGTTGTCGAGGAAGGCGATGACTAGGCATACGTAACACATGTCCTAACCATCTCAGTCGATGTAATTTCACAGTTTCGTCTATTGATTTCCCCTCCTTACCTAGAACGCGACGCCTAACCTCAATATTGCTCACCTTATTATGCCACTTCACACAGGAGATAGAACGCAGACACCTATGATCGAACACAGCTAATCTTCTCATGTCTTCTGCTCTCAATGGCCAGGTCTCACAGCCATAAAGGAGGACGGAGCGGACTGTTGAGCAGTACACACGCCCTTTGGTTGATAGCCAGTCGGATATCGCGTCTACGCCAGAGACGGCGAAAACTGGCGTATGCGAACCTAGCCCTCTGTATTCGTGCTGAAATTTCGTCAGAGATCAACCCGTTGGGGCTGATGGTACTTCCCAAGTAGTTGAAGCGGTCAACGTGCTGTACCACTTCACTTCCTATTTCTAATCTAGGGGTCGGTGAAGTCCAATCCTGCAGCATCATCTTACATCTTACAGCTAGTCTTCAGAGTTCTACGAAGTATGACATAGTCCTTTTTAAGCAATCCAGGAAAGAATAAGGGTGAACAGTAAAGAAGAATAGGTAAAATACACGAGTTGACAAACTGTAATAAGAGTGGTTGGGTTATGCCTGAGTGCCTTAATTTCTTAATGTAAAACGTCAAACGATATATTCTTCTAGAAATGGCTAAGACATGGGAATGCATGGAAGTCGACCGCTTAAAGCAATAAGCCTCATCTCCATGAACTGAATGATTATATATATATATATATTCTGTCGCGTGTTCTACAGGAAGGGGATCTTTTTTCTCCTTTAAAAACAACCGTGAGAGTAAATGTTCAATGACACGTGTGGATAGCAAACGCCAAGTACGACCGACATACTTAGTTCCACAGAAGCAGGTAAATTGATAGATACACCTTGATTAGGCCAGCAGTGGTAGCGTATCCTTCGCGTTCATGCGAATCATTGATTTTGTAGAGAAAGTTAGTCGAAGTTCCGTCAGCGGAAACAATAGGTGACTAAAATTATTGTCCATGATACTTACTACATTAATTCAAAAAATTTCATAAAAATTTAAACGCCCCTCTTTTCTATGAATATGCTCTTTTTTTATTAAATAGATTTTTCTCAACTACGCACATGAATGGTCTATTGAATTAATTCACAAGTCGTGTTTATTTATTGCTCCACCTGTCCCATTGATGAATCCACATAGAAAAACTCAACAGTCAGCTAATACTGATGATGATGGTAATAATGAAGAAGGCAATGACAGCGAGTTGGCTGCTACGGATCCAGTTGAATTTCTCTTCTTACGCTCACAATTAGCCCGACGGATTGCTTGGTTATTGGCTCCAGGAAAAGGACGTGCCAGTGTATGCTTACCAGCGGATGCTGCTGGTCTTTGGTTGCCGAGTTTAATTATCCGAGGTATACGTCATTCACCTTCAGTAGCTTATGAGGTAAGCATTCGTAAATGTTTCCCTTGTAGAAATATTTACTACTGTGATGTCTTCTTTTTGCGGGATTCATGTTCTATACTACTTTAACTTGTTTTCTGTAATAACTTGAATAATTCTTTCAAGGATTTTCAAGGGTTGGTTTGTAGGGATTCGATTTCTTTCATATTTGATCACAGATGGATATCAGTTACAGACGCATTGGGAACCTGGGAGTACTGAGCAGCTGTTTCGTCCTAATTTGGGAGTCTTCAGAAGTACGCGCTCATGACGCCCCACTGGGGATTGAACCCTAAACCTCCATTTTACGAGATGGCGCTCGTTGAGCACTCAGCCAATTGGGTCAGAATCCATTTATTTATATATCTTATTCCTTCACGTTCCGAGTGGAACATGCGGCTTCAAGCTAGAATTTTGAAGTTTCGGCAGCAGTGGTATTTATTTTTACGGGACGGGGAGTTGCTAGCCTCATGCTCAACTTTCCCTCCTTAATAGTCTTGTTACTAGCTTAGCGAGGTAAGGTAGAAGTGCGTCGGTGGCTGGGGATCGAACACCGGGCCACATGTGTGGTTAGCGAGCATTCTACCGCTGTGCCACCGACGCACTTCGTTCATTATTTAATACCGATTTGAATGGGGTATGGACATTCAGTCAGCAATTGTCATTGTAGATATTTAAGACTTTGACGTTAGTATCGGTTTGGTTTTGGATGTCATTTGCTAATGCTTGTGGCTTTGACAGCTTATTATATTCGTTTAAGGGAAGGAAACAAATTCTCATAAGATGGATCAACTTACGTCACTTGTGGTGTAGACGTGGTATCAGGCTATTGATCAAGGAAAGCGTGTGTACTTCATGACTGTGAGACATGGTCTTTGCAGATGAAAAGTGTGAAGAAGCTGGCTATCTTTGATTTCAGTGCCTGTGCTTCATTTCTCGTTCCAGGTGGTCTGAAATAATGCGGTCAAGCGTAGAGTGTGTTAGGTAAGGAGGAGGAGGAACCAATTGAAGGGGTTGTCAAAATACTTATCGATTGAGATGGGCAAAACATGTATTACTTATGCCGAGCCATTGCCTTCCTTGACAACGAGCAGCTTTATCCAACATAGGGAAATGATGGTCACACCGTTCAGATCCGTTCAACACCGTCTACTGTGTAATTACAATTCATGAGTTAAACGGCTTTCAAGTTTTTGATCCTGTCTTTACTTTTTGTTTCATATTATAAATGTCTCATAAGTAGTAACTTACTACGAATAATAAAAAAGATTAGTACACAGTTATAATGTAGCAACAAAAGAATGCATCTGTTGTTTCAAGCATACGATTCAACTGTTTTATGAATAATTTAATAATTCTCATTGTAGCATTAAGAACACAATATTCAACGAAGTGACTCTTTTCAATGAATTTATTATTATCAAGCGGTACAATCGTATATACACAAATGGTTTTTAAGAAATTATATCCGGTTAGGCAATTAGGTCAAAGGTATGAATTCATGGCACCAGTCAATGAAATCCACAACAGTTAGCTTAAGCCACGTAGGAAGGTGTAGACTTCCTGGTTGGGTCCCTCGGGATGGTAAAAGCCAATGGTTGGAAACAATTGGTGACATGGCTCAAAATCGTTCTCAGTGGCGCAGATGCATCCACTCCTTGTGACTTATGATTTCCAATGAAACTGTTTTGTTCTTCGTTATTACTATCCCTTTGTCTCACACCTCTGTTTACTGCCTATATTATGCATTTCTTCTACTTTCTTCTCTTGCTTTGTGTGCTAAATGGAGGGAGTGTGGTGACTTGAACTGCCGCATACATGTGCAAAGTTCTATATCGAAAACCGACCGACCAACCGTGAATACATGAAATAATAATAGTAGTATGAAATGTAATTAAAATATTTGTGATTATAATCATAGTTAAATGTCAAGTAGTAAAACAATTGATGTCATATATAGAATAATACATAAGGTGTTGTTGGAAAGGGGTATATAATTATAGGATTAGTAGGCGAATGTTACATAATATGGTATGACATTTGATGAGATAGAATTCAATATTGTAAAAAAAATAAAAATGAATAATTTTGGATTTAGAATGACATGTATGACAAGTGGAAACAATTCAGAGTGAGAACAGTAATAATAATAATAATCGTGGTAATAAGGGAAAGATACATAGAAAAATTAAATAAACAAAATACATAAATGTCTATCCCTCTACAACCAAGGCAGAAGTAGGGATTGTACATACTTCTTCTGTACACAAAGGTCTGGCTTACAGTCATGAATTGCCAAGGCCTCCACTGTCCTTAAAAGCCTGTAACGAAGAAAACGCGGGAAGTTAGCATGGATTCGGTAGATGATCTTAAAATTATGGTCATGGTTGACATAGTGACAGAAGTCGATCATGTGTTCCAGAATAGAGCTTCGCACACACTCCCTCTCTCCCTTGTAAAACCATGCTGGAATATGTTCCCGTATCTGTGTGGAAAGCGTCTCTGACTACGGCCAATATGCCTTGCTCCTTGAAGAGCAGATGAACTGATAGATGCATGTGGAGGTGGCCAGACGGGGGAGCTTATCTTTTACATAGAGAGAGAGGACATCTTGCGGCTGGTGAACGTCATTTGTAATCTGATGAATGCCTATCGACAAGTAGATATTGGCTTGGTTGGTTAAGTCAGTTCGATTTTGAATATTGTGTTTCTTCACAGACCAACTTCTGTTTCAATAATTATTAAGGACTAGTGATCACTAAACAGTTATTTTATCATAGTTTTGCATTTGATATAAAATCCTGTACTCTTCTAACAACTTAAAGTATTTGTATATCAATGTCTGATAAGCATGTGGGCTCTAAAACTTTGATAAGTGAATGCATCAGTTAAGTTTAATGTGAATCTGTCTAGGTTTAATCACCACGTAGTATTATCGATTTTCGTATCACAGATCTAGGCTATTTGAAGTAATTTGGTGGTCGGGGACTAGCAGTGGAATCCAGGATGCGCATTTCTTCCTATGTGGGACCCGTTAATTGGATGTATCTGCACTCCCGAGTGAGTGATGGACGGTGTTCCTACTAAGACTCGAAACCTGTACCCATCATTCCAATCGTCAAAGTGTAAAAATAAACAAAGTCTTCCGCATTTTGTTTCTCAACAAATAGTTGGAACTCAGATACTCTGGAACAGGTTATGAGAAGTGATTACACTACTCAGTCGCACCCAGACTGATGAAGACAGAGATGAACTGAGTAATCCATCAGAAAACTCTTAATTCCTTGAAAGGGCATGTTATTTTTAGGTCTCAGTTATTTCTCACTACTATAAATGAATTAGTGCTATCCATTCTCTCCTCTCCTCTCTTCAGCTATACCAATTTAATTTATTTTTTCCACAGATCTTTCGTACACCGGAGTTAGTATCTGCTCTACTGACGCGTTACCTTCCTGTTAATGAATGTCGCTCTTCCAGTAGAACCAAACCAACTATAATTAATCGTCCTGATCATCTATCAACAGCGAATAATACTCCAGTACCGTCTATTCTGCGTTTATGCCGCGTTTGGATTCAAAGTTCACCAAATACTCTATTAGCATTTGTATGTTTTTTTCATTTTTTCTCTTGAATTGCTTGTTTAAAAAAATTATTTTTATGAATTATTCTGCAGCATTGTACTTAAATGAGTGCTACTAAGTAAGTTAATAGCTCGTTAGGGTTAGGATTAAGGTTAAGGTTAGTGTTAGGGATAGATTTATAGTTGATGTCATTTATTTTAATTTGTTTTCTTATCCACATTTTCCTGGTAATTAGTCGTCGATCCGCATACTGCGAACTATAGTAATTCAACCGAAAGCTTTTTGGGAAGACTGCACAACAGGATAAGCGAGAGATAAACGACTAACAAAAACAGCTCATCTTTAGTCACCTCGGTGAATATCATGTACAGAAACTAGTCTAACACAGCAACTGATACTCCTCATTATAACTGGGACGTATTTTTAAGTCAAGTGTCAAAGAAAGATACCCTGTTCAATAATGTGTTTTCATGCATTTTCTTGTAAATATACGTCATTTTTTTTGTGCAAAAATTCCTCATTTCTATGATTGGTCGACTGAAGGACACTCGTGCCTTCGCATCCCCTGTGATGTCTATTTGTTAAACTTTGCCCTTGTTGTTTTTCCCCCCTTGTTCTTTTGTAGGTTAATGATCATTGTCTTGTTGAACGTTGTTTGTCTTATTTGTACTGTGATATTAATAACGATATAAATAACCCGGATTTAACAGTAGCTCATTTAGTAGCCTTTATACATCAATCTCTTCCATTACAATTGGCTATTCAACTACAGATTGAATCAATTCGTTGTTTAGGTGTATGTGTATCGCAGGCAACAGCATCATACAAAGCTGTTCATCTATTAGAGTAAGTCTTTTTTTTACTTTTTATATGACTAATTGATGATTGATTGATTGTTAGCTAATTTTTATTTTTAAAAAGTATCCTTTTTGAATCATCTTAAAACACTTCGTTTTTGAGATCAAATCACGAAGTCACAAAATGACGTATCTACAATCCTAAAGGAACTCATACCCCTCCTTAGATTCAATCCTGCGTTACGCAGTGCTGCAATCAGGGACGTTACCACTGAGCTATTTGGGATCGCGATTGACCTCCTGTAGGACTGCATTGGAAATTTTTGATTGGACAGTATTTAGTAACTAGAGTAAAGTGTCTAGTCCTCTCTCAGTCAAGTTTGCGATGTGGCCACCAAACAAAGGACTAGACACTTTACTCTAGTTACTGACTACTGTCCAGTCAAAAGTAGTCTGCTTCCATACAGCTTAGTGGTTATTTTTTTGACGCACTTTCTAGAAAGTACCATGTGAAGGCATTAAGCCAAGAGATGTAAGTCTTCAAGATTTGTACTCTCTTATTCATTATTTTAAGTTAGGAAAACAGTATGTTATCATCCTAGATAACTCCCAGTTTCAGAACTTTACGCACCAATCGGATGTTTAGTTTACCGAAACGAAAGGTCAAAATAATTCGCTTACCTTTCATATTTTTTTGAAGAAGTCGACATAATCAGTGCCGGAAATTTGATCCTACTTGAAGAATTACAAAACAATCAACCAACCATGTTAAAGTAATTCATAGAGCTAGTCCCCAAAACATACCAACCTACTCACCTCCTATAAAGTCGCCTGGGAGATGATAACCTAGGATGTCGGTGAAAGTTTTGTACAAAACAATGCAAGCTCAGTGAGTACTTTCACTTCTTAAACTGCAACCACACAACTCTAAAACTCGGTTTTTATAATTAAAAGGCTGGCTAGCTGTCTTTGATCATAGGTGTCTGCATTCCATCTCCCGTGCGACGTGGTATAATAAGGTGAGAAATGTTGAGATTGAGCCCCAGTCGAGTTTGCTAGGTAAATAGGAAGAGTTAATCGACGGGGTTGTGAAGTTATACCGATTGAGATGGTTAGGACATATGTTACTCGTGCATACACAGTCTCTTTTTTGCAATTCCTCTTACTTTCTTCTTCTCTGGCTTTGTGTGCTAAGTGAAGTGTGACGACTTGAACTCCTGCATATTGGTGCAAAGTTCTATGTTGAAACCAGTCACTCAGTCAGTGCCTTGAACTTGTATCAGATATGGCTGAGAATCGTAATCACTAGTGAAGATGCTACAGCGGTGTGCTTTAAAACTTGGGCATGTAATTTCTGTTAAAATGTGGTCTCTAATAGTATTTCCTACTCTTGCGAGTATTTAAACCTGGTGATTCACAAGTTGCTACTAAATTTCAGAAAAAGCAAAATCGTGGGTGATGACGTACATGAGATAATAATGAATCCTGAGATTTTTAGTATAGACTGCCACTGTCAGAGCAATAAAACCAAACTACCTGCAGTCTTCAATTGTTCAGTTGTTTCCTTGTGTCTTAAAATATACTCCTGGACTTTTTTAAAATTGGTTTTCAACCGGCTTCAGAGTAGAACTTCGCACAAATGTGCAACAGTTCGAGTTGCCACTGTCCATGTAGCACACAAAGCAAGAGAAGAGAGTAAAGACAGATTCAAAGAGGAGATAATAAACAGGTTTATGAGGGAAAAAGAGTAGTAATATGGAAAAGCAATGGAGTTTTATTGGATAAGACAAATCATCAGAAAGAGTGAATGCATCTACTCCAGCCATTGACAACGAAGATTTTGAGCTATATAATCAATAGTCTCCAGCTTTCATTGTTTTTTACCATCCCGAGGACTCCAACCGACCAGAAAGTCTACACCTTCTCACGTGACTGGCTAGCTTTAACTAACTGCTAGGCAGTTCGTTGATTGATGAATCCATGTTTTGGTTTGGCCACCACTGGCTCTTTCCCAACCTTATCCATCCTAAGTCAGCTAACATTGTTTGTCGAGGAAGGCAATGACTAGGCATACGTAACAACACATGTCGTAACCATCTCAATCGGTGTAAGTAACTTCACAACTTCGTCGATTGACTCTCCCTCCTTACCTAGCACTCAACTAAGGCCTAACCTCAATATTTCTCACCTTGTTATACCACTTCACACGGGGGATGCAATGCAGACACCTATGATCAAAGAGAGACAGCTAGCCAGGCGTTTCGTGTCTTCCATGTTCAATGACCGTATCTCACTCACAGCCATAAAGGAGGATGGAACGATCAACTGAAGAGTACATACGTCCTATGATCGATAACCAGTCATATGTCACATCTAAGCCAGAAATGGCGTAAGTTGGCAAATGGCAAACACACCTTCTGTAGCCGGTTTAATTTTCTTCAGAAATCAACTCGTTTGGAGTTGATGTAACTTCCAATAAAAAAAGTGAAGTGATCAACACGCTCTACGACTTCACTCCCCATCTGTCAGCTACGTGTCGATGTAGTCTAGTCCTGTAGCACCGTCTCACATTTGACTGGAGCAAATCGCATGCCAAACATCCGAAGATTGCTACTAAAAACGTTCAGAGGCGATATTCGATTCCGTTTTATTGTTTTCATGTGTTGTATCTCTTAGTGTCTATCTTGTACCAAGTTAGTTTGTGCTTAGACAAATAGGAATTCAGTTCTACGCCAGACTTTTTTCTTGTACATTTCAAATAGATGGACAATCAATCACAGAACCTTCATGATTGATGAATACTTTGTGTTTTAATATCTGTCCATTTTGATCAGCACTCTGAGTTGTGCAGCAGATACCAAGTATTTTTCTATTGTTTTTATGTGTAATTATCAATACAGATTATCAACCTCCCTACGCTCATGTATATTTTATTTTGACCACTTGTTCTCATAAATGTCTCTTTTGAACAGGAAAAACCTATCGAATATTTTCCACTCTGCAGAAAAATGTTGGCTTTTATATCATGCTAAATTTATCATCAATAATGAAAAGCAACAAGGTGTACATCTTAAAGAGGATCATCATTATTATTATTATCTTAGCCCACTCTTAGGCAGTTGGATCTATTTTCTAGTGGATTTATCACGATATCTCATAGAGCATAAAAAGAAGTAAGTTTTCCCTTTTTACTGTGTATTCATCAATGAAAATTTACAGAATATTTGCTGGTAAGTGACTTTTTCACCTGACGATGGTTCAGTGGTAAAAATACTCACCAATCACGAATATGGTCTGGAGTTCAATCCCCAGCTGACGTACTCCTAGAACTCGCTTAGCGAATTAATTCGCAACTTGCATGTTACACAGTTCTAGGTGAATATTCACTACTGACTGATGTGAGTGTTATTTGGATAATTTCAGTCTTCAATTGAAACTGTGGCGAGATTTTACCTTGAAGTCTGTATATTGCGAACGGTGAATTAATTTGTAAATTGTGAATTTGAAAGATAAAAGTATACATTTGAATTATAGAAGACATACTCAAAGAGTATCTTGGGAACTCTGTCTTAATAAACTATTATTATTATGATTATTATTCCCTTGGGTTCCGAGTGGAAAGTAGGTCTTCAACAGAAAGAGCATCTCCACACTGTCCCATTTTCTGTGGTCCTCTTAAGCTGGCCCCACGATTACCAATAATCGCTCATCTCACACGATCTCCTCTGTGTCACTGTCGGATCCACGTTTAATAAACTACAATAGAGTGCATCATTCCGGGCAGTAGAAACATAACGATGACACTCTATGTCGCATACAGTCACCTTTTTGGACGGGCGATTCTAGGTGACATAAGATCAGGTTGAAGAAGAGCTTTGCGGTTGTCAAACCACAACTAGACATCAGTTCATGAAGCCCTTAACAATTAGTTTGATCCAGTCACGTAAGTAGGTATAGACTGTCTGGTTGCAGTCCTCGGGATTCTAAGAACCAATGGTTGGAAACAACTGGAGATATGCCTGAAAATCGTTCTTGATGGCTCAGATGCATTCAGTCTTTGAGATCTCCCGTATCCATTAAAACCTTATTGTTATGTTGCTGTTCTTTCTCCTTGACATTTCTTCGTCTTATCGTTCTTTTGAATCTCTTATTTTCTCTTTTTCGTCTTCCTTTGTATAGTAC
The DNA here is from genome assembly GCA_944472155.2 of Trichobilharzia szidati. Lineage (NCBI taxonomy): Eukaryota > Metazoa > Platyhelminthes > Trematoda > Strigeidida > Schistosomatidae > Trichobilharzia > Trichobilharzia szidati. The sequence goes on from OX235271.1 coordinate 213,952,285, forward strand.
ATAGAGTATGACAACTCGAACTTCTGTGCAAAGTTTTATGCTGAAACCAGTCAGTCACAGTTGTCTTTAGTGGCTTTCCCTGCTTCATAGATAATAGTGATTCAATGCAAATGAGACACAGGCTGATGTATCTGTTAGATTCTTTCGTCCGCATTACCTTTTGGTCAATATATATGAACATAATGGGGTTCTAGAGAATTTTTTCAGTTTCAGAAACTCATGGATTGTAATGGGTGTGTGATCAACTAGGTTTTATGCATAAGTGAAAAAAAAGAATGGTAGACATCTGTTGTTCAATGCTAGATTCCTTATCAGCGTGTAAAAGGTTCGGATTTGATTTTCAGCTGACTCACTTCTAAGCCTCACCCAGTTGGTTGGAAGCTCAGAAAAGAGGGAAGTTTGGACGTAAGGCCAGGATCTTCACCCTTTAAAAACAATTCTGTTGCTATTAAAACTTCAAGAAAAAGTCGGAAGTCCTATGCTCCACTTTGGATGCAAAAAATAAAGAATACATATCAATTCAAATTTTTTTTAAAATAAACCACTTGAAATATTCCATCTACTGCTGTAATTTTCAGTCAGTCTTAAGAACTTTCTTCTCCGCTACCAGTAGAGTAACACAATGCGAAGTATCGTGATAGAGTCGAATTCACAATTTGCAAATTATACAGGTCGAGGTGGTGGTGGTGATGGTGGCTTGAGCTGCCTCGCCTCTATGAGTTGAGTCGAACTCGACAAGCCACTGATGAGCTGGACAACAGAAGTATAAAACAGCCATCCGGGGCTTAGATCACTTCGATCCAACTAGTAAGCCCACCTACTTGGTGTGTTTACCCTAATTGTTGTGATAATAGTTGTAGTCGACAACCGTTTCATCCTAGTGCTTGGGACTCTTCATCGGTACGCACCCACCGGGGCTCGAGTCCAGGACCTTCTGGTTACAAGGCGAGCTCGTAGACCATTAAGTCAGGTTCGAGCCCCGGTAGGTGCGTACTGCTAAACAACCCCAATCACTAGGACGGAGGAAACAGCTGTCCAGTACTCCCTGCAGGTTTTCCAATGTTTCAGCTCATGATGAAATCCTCCAACCAATCTAACAAAATCCCTACAAAAAACCGATACTTGAAAAATAGTTATAGTCGTCAAAACTTTACCGTTAATTTATGGTAGACAATTCTGGTCGGTTAATCAGTACCATATATATCAGCATTTTGATATACATGCTTTGAATCAGAACTATTATACAGGGGGTTTTAACTCTGTCCTTAGAAGGCAATGACAGGAAAATATGAGGAAATAGACGACTGACAAGCAACCAAATAATAATGCGCCATCGAAGAAACTTAGTCAAGTTTGTTGGTTATATAGACTGCTTATTTTCTTGAAGAAATCTGTGCGCCTAAGTCTCCTGTTCTTGTGTCTCTCAAGATTTCTTCTTCACTATTTGGAAATACTACCGCCTGAATTAATACATGTAATAGATTATTTTCGAGGAAGTACTTCTGATACTTGACTGTCATTGTGAATACTTCATTCTTTGTGAGATTTTCCTCAATATGCTAGTCGATTTTTATGTACATTATTATTAGCGTTGTTAGGCGAGAAGCAACGTCTTCTGATTGGTTGTTTTCTCGCTGCTTGTGACCGTTTCTTAGAAAGTTAAGCCATGTATCTGCGAATCATATTTGCGCACGTTAAGGCTACTGTGATTGGTTGGTGAGTACATCAATGTTAAGCTTTGTTATTGTTTTTTTCTCACCATCCCGATTCGGGAAGTAACCATTGACATAAATTGTTGTCTACAATTTTGGCTAGCAGGCAGTTCTCACCACACATTCTCATCTCTTTCTTCTAGTGCTCTAGTTCAACAGCAAACAGTTCAAAGAATCATTGAAAGTGTATTAAACTGGTGTTGTCAACTTGCACAGCATATTGTTCAACACATGAAAAGTGATCTTATCACACCGATTTGGGAGAGTTTTGAAGTAAGTTTCAGGAAAAGTTCTATTTTTGTCTGAGTACCTACCTTGTTAATAGTTTTAATATTTTGTAAGAAAAATTTGTTACAAGCATTTACATTCATTTATACAGAGCTTTCAGCGCGTCAATCTAGGCATCATCCACAGTTTCCTTATCATGAGGTGGATTTGAGGCTAGGTGACTAAAGCATTCGATTCTTAGCTATCGGGTTGCGGTTTCTGTACAACAATAATATATATATATATATGCGTTTGATACTGAATTGGCAATATTCAACTCGATTGAAGATTGCATACGACTGTCCTTCTTGTAATACCTCCTTCTACCCTGATCGGTCTTTTGTTCTTTTTTATTTGGTGTGTCTCAGTAGCGTATTTATCACTTCTACCCTGTGGCACGGCAGCAGGAAGCGCGGTCGTTGTTAATCCCGGCCCCGACCGATCCGGCATGATATTTTGTGATTTACTTTGAGTCATAGCATTGGATTGGGTAACTGCTTTTTGTCTAACCGCTATCCAAACAACCTTTCTGGCATGGTAGGACCTACAGGAACTTAAGTCCCAGCCAGTATAGCTCGTTGGGTCATTGCGATATGCAAGCCCGACCACCACGTCAAAGTAGTAGCTTTCGGTCGGGCCTTCTACCCTGAGCCCGCAGAAAAGGCAGAAGACAGGACTGGTCTATGGTAGTGAGAATAACAACTTTTTCATCATGAGCTGACATTTGGTTAGAGAACCATTGGAAAACCATCTGGGAGTACTGGGCAGCTGTTTCGCCCTAGTTTGGAACTCTTTAACAGTACGCAACCACTGACAGGTTTCGAACCCAGGACCTTCAGGTTAGAAGGACAGCTCGTAGATCATTAAGCCACTGGGACCCGATCCAATGGCCAGCCCATGAATTCTAACTTCTGCCAATTCACGACATAGCGCGACCGCTAGCCAATGTCTTCGGCGAGTATTTGTCCTTACTCGCTAGTGAGCATCAGATTAATTTTCAAGTATTATATGATATATTAATATTATTAATAGTATATATTAATAATTTTCAATTAATCAGTGATTTTTAGTGGCTGACTCCTTCATTTTATTTATCCTCTATAGCTTGATTTAACGGAAGCTGGTTTGAATACATCGCTTATGAGTGTGGCGATCACTTCCATTCCTAGTTGCCTTCACCTGTTGTCGCGAATTGATATACAACTTAAAACTGTAAGTTATCCTGAGGTGTATGTTTTTTACTCTTCTGTTGTGAAGTGAAATTGCCTTACCTGCGCGTACGCTTGCATTCTGAAAACTTTCATTGTAGTTATATTGAATTGTCTTGTTTATCATAATGTATATATTTTTATTTTGTTACAATGTGATTCTTTTCTGCTAATTCTCTATTAGAAGTAATTTTTTCTGTGTTGTTAGACAGCTTTATTTTAAACGCCAATGTGCTTTTGTTTGTTGTGTTGTGAGTGGTAACATAAGGCTTCAAACTTTCTCTGAAGTGTCAGAAGCGGTGGCTTTTGATCTGGACTCATGCTTTTCTGAAATGTGACTGCTGAAGTCTTTATCTGTATTTAGTGAAAGATAAAGCAGCATATACCAACTTTGACCACCACCTCTATCGTCGTCTCGACATCAGCCTGGCTATCAGTAGTCAGTCAGGTTTACAATGCCTCAATGCTTGCAGTATTGCTCTACACCTGTAAAACCTGACCTATAGCAACTGAGGATATGTGATAACTCTGTGTATTCAATCCTCTCTTCATCCAGAGTAATTGCCTGCATCTGGTGATATCATCTTTTAAGTAAGTGATTCTGAGGTTCGACAGCGTGTTCCGACATGGTGAAAGTTGTCTTTGATAAATTGTTGTCACCTCAGAACGTCGCCTTCACTGGCTTGAACATGTCCTATGAATGTCATCCCAGCGGCTCTTATCCCTTCCACACTGTTTGCTAACCGTTGAATTGGGTGAAAAAAAATCAGAGGTGTGATTAGATTAGCCGATGACTTGGCACCGTGGAATGAAGGACTGTTGTGCTAGGTTAGAATCACTACTTCCTGAATGGGATCATTACCTAAAGATGTTTCTACTTTCTGCTGGCAGGTCCTTAAAAAAAGGGGGGGGGGAATTCACATCCAGAATTCCACTGGCAGTCTTCATTCAAATAATGTTTAAATATGTTGATTGCTTTACGTACTTGTGGTGAGTTTGAAAGGGTGATGAGAAAAAACAAGTGAAAGAGGTTACAGACGAGAAAAGAAATTAATCTCAAAGTTGATTGCATCGTTTTGCAATTGGTATCACACTGTTTACACACACATATGATAACACTTTGACATATCGTAGATTTACTGTTAAGCAAAAAGAATGTAGAAAAACTTTCAAGCGGTAGTATTAGTCATTTGTAACTGGAGCACTAATTAAAGTGAGTAGATGGATTGAGATTACAGTAGCTCTTAGGGTTATAGCTGCTGGACTGCACTACATTGACTCCTAGCTTAGAGATAGGGAATGAAGTGGTGGCTGGACGTGTCGACCACTTCACTTATTTTGTGGTAAGTTGCATCAGCCAGCGTCAGCGGGTTGATCGCTGTCAAAATCTCGGCACGGATACAGAAGGTCTGTGTTGCATTTGTCAACTTACACCATCTCTAGCTTAGTAGACGTGATATCCGGCTGGCTGTCGACTAAAGGCCGTGTGTACTGTTCAGCAGTCAGTTCCGTCCTCCTTTATGGCTTCGATTGAGACCTGGTCATTGAAAGTGGAAGACATGAAACGCTTGACTAGCTGTCTTTGATCATAGGTGCCTCCGTTCTATCTCCCATGTTAGGTGGTAGGTGTAATAGGGTGAGCAATATTGGGGTTAGGCATCAGTCGAGTGCTAGTTAAAGAGGGGAAATCAATCGACGAGGTTGTGAAGTTACTTACACCGATTGAGATGGTTAGGACATGTATTGTTACTCATTGTGTGGCCATCACCTTCCTCGACCAACAATGTTAGCTGACTTAGGATGGATCAAGTTGGAAAAGAGATAGTGGTGGTCAAACGAAAACATGGCTTCATCAGTCAATGAAATCCACAACAGTTAGTTTAAGCCAGTCAGCCAGGTAGGAAGGTGTATACCTTCTGGTTGTGGTCCTGGAGATGGTAAAAACCAATGAAGCCTGGAGACTATTGGTGATATGTTTCAAAATCGTACTCAATGGCTATGGCAGATGCATTCACTCTTTCTGATGATTTGTCATATCCAATAAAACTCCATTGTTCTTCCATATTACTATTCTTTTTGCCTCGTATTTGTGTCGATTATCTCTCTTTTGAATCTCTTCCATTTACGCTGATTTACACCCTAGAATGCGTTTCCCTTGTAAGCTTGTAACCATTTATTTCTTATTTCCATAGAATTACTTCTTATTTCATATGTTGACATTCTGTCTCATCTACATTAATTTTCATCCAAAAATAATAATAATAATAATAAAATGTGCTTCCTGCACATGTTTCATATTCTCTTAGATTTTTATTTCATTCGAACCCTTACTTGTTGTTTGATCTCAGTACAATTCGCGCCGCATCTCATTTTCTAACCATGTTCTGTCTGCTGTTAACTTAATAAATCACATTTATGCTTGTAACAATTTAAATTTGTTTTCATTATTGTTGTTGTTATTATCATTGTTCTTGTGTATTTTGTTACCTAATTTTAGACATCCTACGAACAAGTTATTCATCACTGGGATAATACACTCCTGTCAATATTTAAACTTAACTTTTGGAATCAAATGCTGTGTCGATTTGTAAGGTATGTAGTTGGTCCTCATATATTTATTTATTAATAAAATTATTATTATTGTTATTGTTTCATATAGTTCCTAGAGGAACATAGGGCTTCAGCCGCACGTTTCCATTGCGTTCGGTTCTCTGCCAACGTTTTCACCTGGCTGCGCATCTGCTCCCATTCTTTCATCTCCTCTTCACATGACCTCCTCCAAGTCACCCTCGCACTGACGACCAACTCGCCGTTTCCCGTTCAGGTTCCACTCGAGCGACTGTCTAGCGTGTGGTGTCACTTGGTATGACCAATCTGCCTCCATTTCTTCCTGCAGATTTGTTGCACAATCAGTTCATGCTTGGTTAATTCGTCTCCAGGGATCTCTGTTGCTGCTTTTTTTCTGGCCATTTGATCTTGATTAGTATTGAGCGAAGACAGCTGTTGATGAAGGTCTGTAGTTTGTTTGAGGTGCTTTTCATAACGCACCTAGTCTCTGATCCTTATAGTAAGTAGCACTGACTTCATATTGGAGTTGAAAATCTGAATCTTATTTTCCATGCTGAGGAGTGCTGTTGATCTCCACACAGACACTTGAGAGTAATGAAAGTTTGATTTGCTTTCCCGATGATCGTCGCTTTGATATCCTCATCAGCTCCGTCCGCCTGTAGTTGAAACGATGCTTCCCAGGTAGGTAAAATAGGTTGTTTCTTTCAGATTTCTCCCATTTATGCTGGCTGATTGTTTTCTGTTGTTGTTGCTGTTGGCCAGGAATCTTCATCACCTCTGTTTTCTCTATGTTCACCTGAAGGAATTCCTATCTTCTCTTGATGCTTCTTCTGCTAACTTGTTGCTTTCCGCTTGCATATCTTCCAGTTTGTGGGAAATCAGACACATATATCATCGGCGAAGTTCAGATCCTCCAAGTTTTTACTGTGTGGTTTTATTATTAAAAACTACTGTTTATTTTATTCAGACATTTAATTCCTAAGATAACTGAGTGTAGTTCAAACACCTCAGGATTGAAAACAACAGAAGGCTAATTAATACTGACTGATTTGAATAGTTTGGCAAGTGATCCTAAGAATCCAACGAGTATCCAGTTCGAATCTCGTTCCAGCTGCATCAGTTTCAACGACTCGGTACTATTATCATAGCTCATAGTATGGTGTCGGATAGCTAAGTTCTATGCACTCGTAACAACCAATAAAGCTTTCCACTCGGGTCTACATTGCGTCAGACTTATTATTGGTGTATACAAGTCAATCCATCTCATAGGAGAGTAAGTCAGTTTAAATTACCTCAATTTTGTGATTAGTTGCTAAGTGTGGACTGCTTTAACCCCGTTAGCACTACAGTGTGAAATGTACAAAATTCTCTAGTCAAGAGTTTCTTGAGGCATTTCACTATTCGGACAGCAGTATGTGATCTTTATTGATCAGCCATTGTTGGTGAATAGATCGATTTGGAAGGAATAAAACGACCATGGAGTATTAATTCCACTCTGGCCTGGCTAACAAACACTAGTAGCTACTTATAAGGCTTGATATTTTAAATAGTTTCTAAATGTTTCCATATGAATTAATTGTTGTGAAGAATTTGACCTCAATCTATGGATTTTAAAACTCTTCTTATAGTCCATTTGTCTTTTCACAGTGGTGCCACACTCTTGTAAGATTTGATTCCACTACCCTAAAGTACGATGACGCATTTCAACGAAGCTAAACCTCGTCAGCCTGAAGCACTCATGTTTGAATCACAGAGGTATCATGAAGTTGAATTTTAAAGTTATCCCGAAACCCACTTCAAATATATCTGTGAATCTGGGAGTGCTTTAGTAAACATCCACTCCGTGGATAAGGATTTTTTTTGAAATAGCGAAGAATAAGAATATGTGTACAGTTGATTGACTACCAGTAGGTGTAAGTCTGATCTCGTGTCCAACGACTAGTTGAATAAAGTAAGAACAACAGTGGAGATTTGTGCCCAATAATATGGTACCATCCTTGCTTATTTCGTTGGCTTCTCATCAGCTCAGCTGCTTACAGCCTAAATAAATCAACATTAAGTTTATGCACAGAAAAGTTTTAACATACTTGCGAATTTTTCTTTTCATGATGTCAGTTGACAGAAAATTCTGCAGGTAGTGAAAAGTGCTCAGAAAATTCCGCTTATATAGTTTTTACACAGGCAGTTCAAGTTTAAACAAAATAAATGTATGCATACAATGGTAAAGGAGTTACGTAATAAAGACGAGAGATGTGTAAGATGCTGAGTGACTAATAAACTAGGTACGGAGTTCAACTCAAATCATGGAGAGAAGAGACAAGCAAAATTACATTGTATCTAAGGGGGTGAGGTTAAAGCCAAAGATAACGTAATCAAATGAAAGAAAGAATAAAGACATCCAGTTGCCAGGGCGGCAACGAAAGACTAATAACTGCTTCTTTCTGAACATATAATTCTGGTCTCAAGCGTTTGATAAAAATTGCTTCGGGCAAACTTGAGGAGCATCGAGCTCCTTTGTCTATGGATAATTTTAAAGGATTTTGCGATTTGCACCTCATAACCGTATCGAGATGTCTGGTAATAGCGCTATTATAAGAGTTTGTTCGCTTGAGACGTAGGCTTTTCGACACATGTTCATAAAATTGGAGGTGTGTCCTTCTTTCTGTTCTCCCAGTGTAGCTGCTCCCGCAGATACATGTAAATTTGTATACACAATTCGAGTTACCATGAGAAGGCTATCTGTCGACTTTTGACTGCACCAAAGAGCATGTTGTTCGATGGACGGGAACCAACTTAGCTGCAGGATGGGCTCTGGCTGATGACGTAATCAGTCTTCTGTTGACCATTGCTGTAATGTTTTCACCTTTAAAATGTAGTTGAATGAAGACAGGCTTTTTTCCACTGTGATTTGTTTGATGTTTGAGCCTTCACATCTTCCATATTTGTTAATGAATCTTTGAAGATAACCGTTGTTTTTCAACACCTTTTCGAGAATCGTAAATTCTTCCTCTAGATTCTCCTCGCTCTATAGTACAGAGTCTTAACTACTGCTCGCTTATAGCTATTTGGACAAAAACGATTAAAATGTAAGTATTGCCTGTTCTATATCAGCTGTGCAGAGAAACTAGAGTTCAAATATCGTTGATGCGTTTTGCCCTCTTTCCTTCATATTTTGTATCTGTCTGCCTCATACTTGATCACTAGTGTCCAAGCTTATAATCATATATGTATGGCTCAGTGGCAGTTCAACGATTTGCCTAGCGTTACTTCAAGTATCTGTGAACACGGGCAGTAATTTCGCTCGAAATATTACCGATAACAAAACTTATCATTGTGTGTAAACTATTAAAATATAATTATACTTTATTTGATCTAATCCACAATGCTCAAACTTTTTACTGATATTAATATCTGTGAAAAGCTGATCCTAATTAGTTTACGACTTGCAGTCTACATATAACTTTGAGGTGAAGTTTCGCTACTAATTTCCTTTGAAAATGGAAATTTTATCCAGCTCACGATATACGATCTGTTAAATGCCATAAATGGCAATCAAGAAATCCTGCATAAATGATCTGTTACATACCAGATCGTACATACTTTCTTCTAGGAAAGTCTCATTCTCTGCCGCCGTGAGACGGTGGTGTTTCTCATTCTGATATACATGAATGTCTACCTAGAGGAGCTGGGAAATCCTGATTACAAACCTGTGGTGTACTCCAGAATCCGAATGGATCGAATAGTATAAGAACTTGAAAAAGTAGCTCCTAACTCCGTTGCTCCACTGTCTTGTAGGTCAGACTGTCTTGGAAGTGATTCTTGTGGAGCATTCATGTGCTCTTGGAAGTGTGTGGGCGGTTGTTACTTCCCAGCTGCCCACACCGTGGAAGTTGGTTGATTCTTTGAGTACCTGAAACAGAGAGAGGGTTAGTGTTGCCTGGCCGCAGACTCCAGGGGACAACTGCTTGATGCTGGCCGGTCAGACACGGCCTGTATGAACTGGTTTCTTGGTTTCTTTATGTATTAATAAACTTACCGCCGGTTACGGACCACCGTAGGTGGCGTAAGTCGGGATGTACAATTTTTGGGGTCGACCTTTTCTAAGCCCCTCTCTCCAGAGTGGAGAGACAGCATAGGTGGGAACACCTCACTGCTGTTACATCCCTGTTCCCCAGTGGCAGTACGACTTCTCCCTCAGGCCCCCAGCATAGTGTAAAAACAGAGTTCTTCCACAATACCGATAACTGCTTTTAGTCTAATCGCTATCCTGAAAACCTTCCTGGCATGGTAGAACCTGCAGGAACATTGGTAGGTCAGACTTAATCTCAAAAGCTTGAGGATGGTCTCATAAGACAACCACCTTGTTTTTGTTTTGGGATTCTGGTCAGTATCTCAGGCTTTGCATAAATTATGAGATTTTTTGTGGCCCATCCCTTGGAGTTCATAATCTACCAAGTTTTTGTTATAATATATTAATAATGAGAAAACAAGCATAAATTAATGTGTGGTGCTATTTACTACTTATTGATTAGTGCTAGTAGTTAGCTTCCTCGGAAATCAATCAGTCATGTTTGCTAGCCAGGTTAAGGTGATTAAATTCAATAATCTATGATACTTTTGTACATTCCGTGTATTTACACATTGTCATGAAGGTTTCAAATGTACGTCACTGTTTAAATAATCGCTTTAAATATGAGATAGATGGATGTTTCTTGTTGATATTTCCTCTAACTGGTAACCCTTCATCAACTTTTGCCGTTAATGAATGAATGAATGAATGAATAAAGTATATTTAGAAAACAAAAAGGGAATTCTGCATAATAACCTTCTTGTCGTCAGATCTTGTCATCTTACCTCCTAGTGGATTCTCATGTATATATGTGTATATACATGTTTCTGGTCTGCTCTTGATCTTCCCGGACCGGGAATGGACAGTTTCATTTTGGTATACAGGCTCCTTGAACAAATGCGTCAGTAGTATTTGGAATGAATAACTGGAAGTGGCGTCTCAGTGTTTGATGTCATTGCATACCAGGTTTCTCTGGCGTAGGCGTGACATCCGACTATAAACCAAGCGACGTGAGTACTGCTCACCAGTTCGCTCCGTCCTTCTCTATGACTCTGAAACATGCCCAATACGAGTTGAAGACATGAAAAGGTTGACTGTTTTTGATCATAAATGTCTACGATCTCTTTCTCACGTTAGGTGGCATAATAAGGTAAGTAATGTTGACGTTAGGCGTAGAGTATTGGGCAAAGAGGGAAAATCAATCGAAGAGGCTATAAAGTTACATAGATTGAGATGGCTAGGTCACGTGCTGCGCATGCCTAAACATCGCCTCCCCCACCCCGACGGGCATTACTAGCTGATATAAATGCAGGTAGGAAAAGAGTAAGCGATGGCCAAACAAAAACATGCCATCAATCAATCCATGAAATCCCTGACAGTTAAACTGAGTCAGGTAGGGAGGGAGATGCAGACTTCCGGGTTGGGGCCCGCCTTCAGGACTCTAAGAATCAATGGCTGGAGACAATAGGTAACATGGCTCGAAATCGTTGTCAATGGCTCACGCAGATGTATTCAGTCTCTTGTGTAATCCTTGATATTCCTTTCTACCAATACTCATTCTGTTTCACTGTTATACTTGTCAAAACTCTATTGATTCTCTTCACCCATCTTCTCTTCTACCTTTGTGTGCTATTTGGAACGTGGCAACTCAAACAGTTGCACTTCGGTGCCAAGTTCTATGTTGAATCCAGCCAGCCAGACAGTATAGCGGGTTTCTAGTCTCACTAGTGACAGCATCAATCATGGATTCAGCTGACACCAGTCTTGAATAGCATCCCTGGATTACTATTACCACCCACTACCAGACAAGAAGTGCTTTAGGCAAAATTCCGAAATAGAAGAAGTTATTCAGCCTGTTAATTCTTGATCGGCTTTCTTAAGTTCACTTCATGACCTTTAGGCAGTTGTAAACGCCTTTATTCTATTCTACCTTTTATCATATTCTTTCTTTTAACATTTCCTTTTAATAGAAATGAAAGTATCCTTACTGGTTATCCAATGCATGTACGTGATGTGTCAGCCAGCCTGCTACCCGATTCGTGCACAAATATTATACAACAACAACAACAAGCAGATAATGAAAGGAAACTTGACTGGAGCTCTGTTGATCATGGTATGCTTTTAGATGATGGCGTTCTACAACTAGTCAGTTTATCGCCAAATTGTCTACCAGACTATGGATGTGCACTACACTTTGCGTATAATGCGCATTACACTCGGTTAACTGGATTAGTATGGCCAAAAGTTAATACCATTGCTGTACGACAGACAAATACACGACAGGAGGATGAATGTGATCAAGTCACACTGAGTCCAGAGCAGATGAATACAAGATATCTACCTCTGATGTCAGCTATGATAAGCATTTTAGAGTGTTACTTCTTACAATTCAGAATACATATGATAGGAAGGCGACATGAGTTGTCAATGTTGAGTACTACTCTGTTTGATCCTTTAATTGATTGGATTAAACGTTTCTGTCAAAAATCATGTCTTCAATGGAAATCACTCAGTGTCACCGCTGAGCAGAAATCATCATCGTCAGCACCGGAAGAACAACAACCGAATCTATTGATATCTATTGAGTGTGAATTGATCGCCAGGATACTGTTGTTATTCTCTCAAGTAAGCCTTATAGCAACTATATACTGAGATATTTGTGTATTTTTTCCCCTTGGGTCATGAGTGAAACATAAGGCTTCTGACTGTACGGTAACTGATCTCCTCAATGTCACCCTGGGTCTGCCAACTCGTCCCACTCGAGAGCCTTCTAGGCGTGTCATGTCACTCAACGGTCTTCCCATTATTATTATTATTGTTGCCTTGGGTTCCTAGTGGAACATAGGGCTTCAACTGCACGTCTCCACTTGCTTCTGTCTTCTGCCGTATTTATTCACCTGCATCCATGTTAGTCCATACTGTTTCAACTCTTCTTCAAACGATCTTCCCCATTTCACTCTTGGACGTCCCACTCGCCACTTCCCTTTCGGGTTCCACTCGAGCTATGGCCTGATGTGCGATGTCACCCAGCGGCCTCCTCAGCTCAGTGAGTGTCCAATCCATCTCCACTTTCTCCTGCATATTTGTTGTTTGGCGATTGGTTCTTGTTTTGTTTGTTCCCATAGTTTCTTGTTGGTGATTCTTTCTGGCCATCAGATCTTCAGTAAGGAGCGAAGACAGTTAGTTGTTGATAAAGGTCTGCAACCTGTTGGAAATATTCTTTGTGACCCGCCAAATCTCAGCATGTGTCCAATTCATCTTTACTTTCCCCGACATGTTTATTGGACGATAGATTTTTGGTCAGTTTGCCTCAACAATTCATCGTTGCTAATCAGTGCTTTCAAATTAACCAATCTGATCTTTAGTATGGAGCCTGTGAAGGCGCAGTTGTTGATAAAAGTCTACCGTGGCTTGTTGGGAATGCTTTCGGAAACGCGCCAAGTCTCTCAACCATCTAAAAGAACTGACTTGCATTAGTGTTGTAGATCCAAGGCGCCACTTTTAGTTTTCTGCTAATCGTGTAAAGTTGTAAAATATTAAATTGTATATGATACAAACTAGTTATGGATGCAATATGAGGCGACCTCTGAAGTGTTACATTGGATTCTTAGCACAGCCGACATGAAAGTTAACATTCAAATTCATAAACTCATTCAGTAACAGACTATATGTTTGGCCAAATTATGCTTTGGAGGTCATTACATAGAATAACCTAATTCATCTTATACCTTGTACAGATTGTGAGGTCAAAGATGTAAGCCAGGGTCAATTTGACTAGTGGGGAGGACAAAAACTTAATCGAATCTTGATTAGTAGATCATACTCAAATGAGAAGTTTAGAGCAAAGCTTAGCTTTTACGCTGCTTCCAGCCACACATACAGTATCAGGCAACAGAATCGAACAAAGTGACAGTCTTCAAATTCAATATAATAGTAGGGTGGAGGGAAAGATTGATAACTGAAGTTCTACTTATCGAATCAACTGGAAATACGTGCATTAGGAACAATAATTCAACACTTGTCTGGGTCATCTGAAAAATTCTACTACCTCTACGAAAAATGCGGAAAGAGAACAAGAACTATGCAAACCGAGTTTCAAAGTTGTTTGGTTACAGTTCATGAAGTGAAAGTACTCACTGAGATTTTATTGTTTTGTACAAAACTTTCACCGACATCCTAGGTTATCATTTCCCAGGTGACTTTATAGGAGGTGGGTAGGTTAGTATGTTTTTGGGGACTATTTCTATGGATTTCTTTAACATGGTTGGTTGTTTTGAGATTCTTCAAGTAGGATCACGTTTTCGGCACTAATTATGTAGATTTCTTCAGAGAAATATGCAAGGTCAACGAATTATTTCGACCTTTCGTTTCGGTAAACTGAACGTCCGAATTGATATACGTATAAAACTTGGGCACTGTGGTGGTAGAGTATAACTGCATTATGGATAAGATTTTATTTTGATGAATCACACAGTGTCCTACAGTAATATTAACTGATGGCCATGTTTCGAGCACAAATTGTTTCTCATAATCATATCAAGTCACTCACACAGCAGCATAATAAACGTGGTACAGTTAGGTGAGAACATACAATTATTGATATTTTGAAGAAAATATATGTATACTACTCATAATTTGTGAGTAGCATGAATGTTTTTACACAGAAAACAGTGGTAGATACTGAATACAAATTAACTGTGCTATAAATAGTTAAATTATCTTTGTTGATTTTCGTATTATATCGGGTGGCTTTTTAGTTGATTGAGCTCGTCTGCTTCGTCGCTTGGAGATGTCCCAATTGGTTTTAAGCTGTCATTCACACATTCTAAATTTAGAACATGCTAAAAATAGTAGTAACAATAATACTACTACCAATTAACTTAGGTGTATACGTATGAAAGAGCCGTGATGTCCATTGATTTTTTAAGTCACATGGAATGTGATCAGTATTGAATTGTTAGCCCAATTTTATAAAACAACAAACTCAGTTATAAATACTCCTATCCATAAGATACATGCTGATGCACGGATGATATGAGAAGGCACCCTAGCAGTTGAGCCACATGATGTTACTGTATGTAGTAGTTCCAGTCTTGCAAAAGGCTAGAATGAATGTATTCGACCCTCCTGAAAGCCACAGCATAATTGCCAAGTCAGTGGATGTATCATTATGGTGGAAAAGTGGCTGATCAGCTTGACTCTCAGGCAAACTTATCCCCACACCAGCCAAGGCAACTGGGTAGTATCACAATCCCTTACACGATATTATTATTATTGCTTTCTTTAATTCCTAGAGGAACATAGGGCTTCAGCCGTGCATCTCCATTGCGTTCGGTTCTCTCCTAGAGTCTTTACCTGGCTCCAAGTCTGTTCACACGTTTTCATCTCCTCTTCACATGACCTCCTCCAAGTCACCATCACACTGACGACCAACTCGCCGCTTCCCTTTTGGGTTCCACTCGAGCAATGGCTTGTCTAGTGACGTCACTTGATGGTTTCATTGCTCAGAGTATTGCCAATCCACCTCCATTTCTTCCTGCACATTTGTTTCACAATCGGTTCCTGCTGGGTTGGTTCGCCCCCAGAGATCCCTCCCTGTTGCTGATCTTTCCTGGCCGGCCATCTGATCTTGAGTACTGAGCGAAGACAACTGTTAATGAAGGTCTGTAGTTTGTCTGAGATGCTCTTTATGACACGCCAACACTCTGATCCGTATAGTAGCACTGACTTGACATTGGAGTTGAAAATCCGGATCTTATTTTTGATGCTGAGTGCTGTTTACCTCCACACAGACTAAGGAGTAGTGAAAGCTTGTCTTGCTTTTCCGATTCTTGCTTTGATATCCTCATCAGTTCCGTCCGCCTGTAGTTGAAACGATGCTTCCAGGTCGGTAGGTAAAGGAGGTTGTTTCTTTCAGGTTCCTCCCATTTATGCTGATTGTTGTCTGTTGTTGTTGTTGCGATTGGTGGTGTTGGTGGAACCCTTACACGATAACTATGGTATATAGTCTGGTACATGAGCAAAGACTTTTCCAAGAGGTCAAGTTCTATCTCATGCATATCCATCTGAAATGTTGTTACATATGTATCGGTAATTTCAAGGAATTTGGTTTACGCGTTTGAATTTTTATATTTTAAGCAGCAATTCTGAATGATGCAATACCACTTTAACATCGAATCGGGTCCTTAGCTTTATTCTGAATTAAAAGAAAAAGGCACAAACAGCGAAGAAAATTTTCTTTTCGACGATTCATTTTCATGAGTTGTACAACCGTAATTATAATCACCAAAGAAATCTTTTGACCAGTTTAATAAATTCCAGTTTAATAAATAAATTAGCTAACACGGTATGATTGCATGGATATCAATTGTCAACAATATTTTAGGTCACGTAGTTTAGGTATCTTGTCAATGTTTTAGATCGAATACTTATGTATAATGTGTAATGCCTTGATAGAGCAGGATCGATTTTATAGAAGCATAATTCATGTATTGACATATAAACTGGGGTTTAGATATGATGGAGATTTTTAGCTCAGGTGGATGATTTTGATGTGGTTGTATTCTCTGAGCCACCTGGATAGTTAATTTGTGAAGCTTTCATTGCCCCCTTCTAGGCACATCTTCAGTGCATACTTCAAGTTGAATTGAAGTGAGCTTTTAGATTTCTCCACGAGTTTATTAATCATCTCTCCTGATGGGTGACCTTGTACGTCGTGATTGGTTGTTTTTGTGTGTTTTCAAACCCTCTAGGCTACTTGTATTGGAACTGATTGTTTCTTTGACTTGAACTTTAACCCTTTGTGTGTGTGAGGCTTCTTTCTTTCTAAGAAAGATGTCTTCTTCGTCATCGTATCCATGATCATAAACTAACTGTCAGAAGACATGTCATCCACTTCGTCATACGTCACCATATACAGACATTCACGGACATCAATTCGACTGGGACAACCAGCGTTCAAATATTGGACAGAGGAAACACCAAGAATGCCAGAGAATTTTTAGAAGCCTGGTATTCCAGTGAGTCGTCAATCAATAGACACACTGACATAGACAAAATTTACCAATCGATAAGAAGGAAATCTCACACACAGTGGGTCAAACTTCAGGTCAAGGAAACAGTCAGTATCTATACAAATACAAGTAGCCTAGAGGGTTTGAAAACACACAAAAACAACCAATCATGACGTACAAGGTCACCCACCAGGAGAGATGAATAATAAACTCGTGGAGAAATCTAAAAGCTCACTTCAACAAATTGAAGTATGCGTTGAAGATGTCGCCTAGTAGGACGATGAAAGCTTCACAAATTAACTATCCAGCTGGCTCAGAGAACACAACCACCTCAAAAACTGGGGTTTCTATATGCTTAATGCCAGTGACATTATTATTATTATTGTTATCCCACTGTGTCGCGAGTACAACATATTCTTCTGCATATTTGTTGAGCAATAGGTCCTTGATTTGTTCATTACCCGAGTTTCTTGTTGCTAATCCTTTCTGGCTATCAGATTCTCAGTATCGAGCGAAGATGGCAGCTGTTGATAAACGTCTGCAGTAGCCTGTTGGAAATGCTTTTAGTGACATCCAAGTCAAGTCTCTGAAGCATACGGAAGCGCTGACTTGAAGTTAGTGTTGAAATTCCTAACTTTGTTTTTCCTAATGGTGAGTTCAGAAGCTTTCCAAACTGATTTCAGAGGGCCGAATGTTTTTCTCGCCTTTCTCATTCTGATTTTAACATTCCAATTCGTGCCTCCTGTAGTTGATACGATGTTGCCTGGATAAGTGACAGTAGTGACTGCCTTCAAATTTTCTCCACTGATAGTGATTGGTTCTTGTTGTTGGTTGGTTATTTTCATCACCTCCGTGTTCTCTATGTTCACTTGAAGTCCTGTCTTCACTGACTGCTTCTTCCACCAATTTCTTGGTTTCGCCTCCAGGTCGTTGAGTTTATTTGACATTAGACATAAATCGTCGTAGAAGTACAGATCTTCCAGAGTCTTCTTATTGGTACAACATATTCTCGTCTTCTCACTCCCCACAGTGTGATGCATCAGAATTAGGAATATCACTGGTGATAATAGGCAGCCTTGTCTTACTCCTGTCTTCACTTGAACGGAAGGCTTCGTTGAGTTTTCTGTTGTGGGTCACTTGACTTGTGGCATTCTCATATAGCTTTTAAGTCACTAAGTAATGGGAGAAACTTACTTTAGTTTAATAATTCGTATTAACTGTTTGCTGGAAGAATCTCAGCATTAATACTAACTGGTGTCATTTCTGACCTAGACGTGATATCTGTCTGTCAATCAGAGGATGTGTATACTGCTTTGCAGTTTGCTCTGTTCGATCTCTACGGCTGTAGACACGTCCGTGAAAATTGGAAGATGTGAAGAAACTAACTGTGTGTGACCATATGTGTCTGTGTTTAATTTCTTCCGTTATGCGGTTTAAGATTGTTAGCGGTCATTAGGTTAGACGTAGACTTTTAGGTAAAGGTAAGATTTTATTTTGATAAGTCACACAGTGTTAGACAGTAATATTAACTGATGACCACGTTTCGAGCACAAATTATTGCCACTCATAATCATATCAAGCTACTCACACAACTTTCTTCCTTCATTTATATACATGTGTGGAATTGACTAGATATTTGAATAAAAGTCAATATAGGATAATGTACATTCAGAGATAATAATATGAGTGTTATCAATCAAATCTAATCAGATGGGAAATAAGACGAGTGTTTTTATAGTCATAATAAGTAACTTGTTAGAATGTTATGATGTGAATTGAATACATCTTAACTTTATTGTTTATTATCCTCCTCTGATTTGACTCACTGGTAGTAACAATATCTTCCATATCTCTGTTATTTGCATTGGGTCATATCTGTTGCATGTGTTGGGTGTAGACTCAGTGAACCAGGCAGGATTCAGTAATCAATCTTTCTCTCTCAACCTATCTACATTACTTCTTAGAATTTTAACCCTCTCCCACTCTATTGTGTGGTTGTGTGTTAATGCATGCAGTGTAATTGCTGAGTTTTTCTTCTAAATTACCTATCTTCTCAGGCTCAACCATTCTAACCTTAGCTAAATTCTTATGTTCCAACAATCTGATTGCCCCCTATCTACTAGTTTGACCTATATAGTTCACCTCACTCACAGTCATTGCAGGGTATTTTGTAAATTATATTATTTTGTTTAACTGAGTCTACGGGTCTTTTAGCCTACAGAGCTTGTTTTGTCTCTGAGTGAGTGTGTAGGTTTGAATACCACAATTTAACTTATTTTTCTGTATTGATTGGCCACTACTAGGAAGTAAGTAGTGCTAGGTGTCTTGTCCTTAGTAGTGTTGGTGTTAATTGCATTTTTTCAGCCAGGTTCGCTATGTGGGTCACTGTTACTGCGTCGCATTTTAGATTGGTGATAGGTGGTGGTTTTATACAAGAAATCCTGGGACTGTTTTCTGCTTGTCGATATTCGTCAGCATGACATATCCGCAATCTCGAAGTAAGTAATGTTACCAAGGTTACTGAAATTCGCATAATCCAATATGCTACTACTGAACTATTCAGAAATGCAGCTGACCTCCAAATGTCCCATAAACGACGTCATATAGCCGACGGGGGTTAGACTTCAGCCTTCCTCTTGAAATGATCGCATGTCGCCACGCGTTCACAGCCTCTGGCAGATAAGTCCTGTTCACTTGCTTCACGTGGTGATGGCATTCCTTACAAAATTAAGGTGGCTGGTACGGACGTTTGGCGCTTACAACCGGATTGGTGAACATACTGGTTTACCTAGGGAAACTAGAGAACCCTAATTCCAAACCTATAGCATATATGGTGTCCAGAATCTGGACGGATTGAACGGCGTAAGAACTTGCTGTGGACATTGGAAACCATGGGGACGCTGCTCCATTCCTTTGTGGACCAGACTTCCAATCAAAGGCTCAGGATGTATCTTATTGAGACAACCACCTACTTAGATCTGAGAGTCCGGGTAGAACCCGAGCACTCCCAAGAACTATTCGATTTTGTGTAGCGCCTAATTTCGCGTTTTTAATAGTAACACTGGTAACCGACTGCCTCCAACCAACCAGCCAACCACAATTTCCTGTTCATATTACTTAACATGCTTGACCGAAGTTTAATCACCTTTGTTTCATTTTTTTTCTTCTGTATTACAGATTTTAGAACAAGATGAATCTGCTTTGTCGGGATATTTAAAATCCGCATTGACTTCGGATAGTTTTGGCGGTTATAATATAAATCATTTAGCTGCTTTACGTATCCTTCCGTATTTACGTAAAGGGCAAGAAGGCCTGAGAAATCGTCTGATCTCTGAAGTTGTATTCAGCAGTCGACAAATTGAAATTAGCAACAATATGAAGTAAGTTATTGCATTTGAAGGGGGGGGATGTATGCGTTTGTTTTCTTTAAGTATATACAAGAAAGGGAGATAAGTCTTCCTGTGATAATCATAGGGGCGTATATCAATTCGAGCGTGTTTGTGGAAGCGAATACATAGGTCGTAGGGAAAGGCGATTGTCTACTCGCATGATGGAGCATTTACCAAAATGGTTGAAAACAGTTGAGTGCTAAGTGCCGAAATCCTCAGTAACAAAACATCTTGTGGACTATGGACATGATATCGACGCTGCCAAGTCATTCACTGTTATTGTCAGCAGACAAAGAAACAAGAAGATGCTTGCAGTTGCAGAGGCTAGTACAATTCGAGTTTATAAACCAGGTCTCTGTGTACAAAAGGAGATGGTCGTGACTCTGAATCTGCCATGGTTATACGTTTTACTTATTATTCTACCTATTATTATTATTCTTGATTCATTTAAAACTATCCTTTATCAGTAGGATTATCTTAACTCACTTCAACACTGTTATTATTATTGTTATTATAACTATTACTATTGATATTACTCTGTTTGCAATTCTTGATATATTCTTTAATGTCTAGTTGTTTATCTAAGTGATGTAATTGAAGCGTAATGCGATTTATCTTAACTTTGATCTCTCATACTCTCTCTCCCCTTATCTATTTGAACATGACCTGGAAAACATTCTCACCTGTCTTTCTGCATGACTAATTCAATGCAGTTTATTTGTGCTTATCAGTCTTATATCTCCCAATGTAATTTCAAAAGTATTTATATCCTTGTATGTAGAGTATTCAGCTGACGAGTTCTACCGAAATTTGATGAATTCATTTAATCCTGCTTTATTAACTTTTATTGCTTGTTTTAAAATAGGGGGATTAGCTTGACTAATATGCTATCTACAGTTCTAGGGTCAATATTAATGCGTAGATTGAGTGGTGTTTGATAGGAAACAAACACGAGAAAACCGCGCAAACTTTAGACTAGGTAGAGGGTTTATTGATCATATATTCACAGATTCTGGAGCATAGGAATATTTATCGGCATCCAGCGATTGCCATATTTCTCGACCTGCACCAATGAAGATACTCTACTTGAATTTACACAGTCGTGTAAGAGCTAACAGAGATTTGTCACTTGAAATAAACACAACCATTGGTATCCTTCAGGGATATCCACTTTCCCCATTTCTGTTTAATTTCATTATAGAGGTACTAATGGACTTAACCCTAACTGGCTTCAGCAACTCAGGGATTAACTTGTCACCAAGGAATACTCTTGCTGGCTTGGAATACGCGGATGATATAGTCCTCCTAGGTGAAGGCGTCGATAAAACCTAATCTTCTGAACACCTTGAGCAGAAATCTTCGGATCTGTGGCATGCGATTTGCTCGTGTCCAATGTAAGACGATGCTACATTACTGGACTATACAAAGACTCCTGGTTGGCTTATAGATGGGCAGTGAAGTGGTATTATGTATTGACCACTTCACTTATTTTTTGGGAATTTGCATCAGCCAGTACCAACGGGCTGATCGCTGTCGAAATCTCAGCACGGTAACAGAAGGCACGTGTGGTATTTGTGCCAACCTTCATCATCTCTGGTGTAGACGTGATATCCGGCTGGCTATTGACCGAAGGGCGTGTATACTGCTCAACAGCAGTTCTCTCCGTCCTCCTTTATGGCTGTGAGCAAGACATGGCCATTGAAAGTGAAAGACATGAAAAGTCAGGGTAGCTGTCTTTGATCATACGTGTCTCCGTTCTATCTTCCATGTTAGGCGGTATAATACGGTAAGTAATATTGAGGTTAGGCGTGGAGTGTTGGGTAAGCAAGGGAAATCAATGAACGAGTTTGTGAAGTTAAATCGATTGAATGAGATGGTTAGTACATGTGTTCGCACTCATTGACTAGCCATCATCTTCCCCGAAACGCAACGTTAGAAAGGAGGTGGCTGACTGACTTTGCACAGAAGTTCGGCACTTCGAGTTGCCAAACTCCATGAAGCACACAAAGGAAGACAAGATAAAGGGAAACAGACTTTCTAAAAGATTATAATAAACAGGAATATCAGGAAGAAGGAAATAAAAGGAGCTTGGAAAAATCGTGAGTGTGTAGTGGATATGAAAGACGACCACAGACAGTAACTGCATCTGCACCACTGACAATGATTCCGAAGCATATCCCCAGTAGTCTCCAGCCTGTGGTTCTTAGCATCCAGAGGAATCCAGCCAGGTAGTGTCTACACACCTCAAAATAACTGTCAAGGGTTTCATGGATTGATTCCAAGTTGCGGTTTCTGCACCACTGACTCTTTTCCTGCTCGATCCTGTGTCGGCTAACATTGCCTATCGAAGTAGGCTGTGTCTAGATATGTGTTGTAACGACAGAGGACAAGGGCCAGGCAACAGATCGTTTATTCAGAAAATCAAGGGATATTTATAGATTTTTATGTACATTATAATTCGTTATTTTTAGCCGAAGGTTATTCGGTCATCTCTTTGTGACCGTTTCTTAGAAAGTCAGGCCATATATCTGCTAATCGTATTTGCACACGATTAGTCCGCTGTGATTGGTTGGTGAGTTCCTCAAGGTTAAGCTTTGTTATTGTTTTTCTTTCTCATGACCCCGATTCGGAAAGTAAACAATGACGTGAATTGCTGTTTACAATTTTTGGCTTGCAGCTAGCTCTCACCACAGTGTAACACATGTCCTAACCATCTTAATCGGTATGGCTTCACAACCTTGTGTATCGAATTTCCTCCTTTACATAACAATCGACCGATGCCTCACCCCAATATTACCACCTAACAAGAGAGATAAGACGCAGACACCTGCGATCAAAGACAGCTAGAAAGAGTGTAAATTTCAATAACAGGTGTAAGTATCACTGCTCAAACATATTTTCTGAATGTGTATGCAAGGAAAGAAACACTTGAAAGCAAGAACTGAACTTCTGTTGAAAACATTTTTAACCTTTCTCTTGTTTGTTTGTTTTGATTTTTTTTCGCTCTCTGCATTTGTCCTTGATAATTTCAGTATTGAACGTATCATACCGCATTTACCTGAGATAAAAGAACTTTATTATCATGAATTAGTACACGTGATGTCGTCAACGATAACAACAGCAACAGCGGAAACCTCACAGAATAATGAGAATACTCATCAGTCGAGTAAGCCTTGATTACGTTCTTGTTATAATTTGATTTCAAAAATGTTTTATTCGAAGTCTCTATTTATTATTATTATTATTGTTTCCTTTAGATCCTAGAGGAACATAGGACTTCATTCGCACGTCTCCGTTGCGTTTGGTTCTCTGCCAACGTTTGCACCTGCCTGGATCCACGTCTACCTACATGCTTTCATCTCCTCTTCACATGACCTCCTCCATGTCACTCTTGCACTGACGACCAACTAACTCACCGCTTACTATTCGGGTTCCGCCCGAGAGTGATGGCCTGGCGTGTGATGTCACTTAGTGTCAGAGTATGTCCAACTCACCTCCATTTCTTCCTGCATATTTTTTGTACAATTGGTTCCTGCAGGTTTGGTTGGTTCGCTCATCGCCAGAGATCCCTCACTATTGCTGATCTTTTCTGGGCATCTGATCTTGAGAATTGAGCGAAGACAGCTGTAATGAAGCTCTATAGTTTGTTCTTAGTGCCCTTCGTGACGCGCCAAGTTTCCGACTGACTTGGGTCAACCTGGGTACTATCTTCGGAGTAGTTATTGTAGTTTTTATGTACGAAGACCTTACCACTCATGGACCGCACTATGATAAGTCGGATTATACAGCTTGAGAATGATATGTCTGAAAAGAGTGACTCTTTGCTGAACTCCTTTTCTCATACATAATCAAAAAATGCATATCACCAAGTTAAAAAGATAGTACTAACTTATCTACTGAAAGGACAAGGGAAAATAGTCCATTCCATTAGTGCTGATAATAACGTGTGATGTGATAACCAAGTTAAACGACCCACCTTACCAATTCACACTGAATTACTATCGGTATAGTATAAATTATTCTACAGGGAAGTGCCCAGCCTTCCTCTACCGAAGGGCAGTGTTAGCTGACATAGGATGAATCAGGTTGGAAAAAAGCTAGTGCTGGTTAAACTAAAATATTGCTTCATCAGTCAATGAAATCCACAACAGTTAGTTTGAACCGGGCAGCTAGCCACGTAGGATAGTGTAGACTTCCTGGCCGATCGGGGTCATCGGGATGGTAAGAACTGATGGCTGGAGGCAACTGTCTTGAAATCGTCCTCACTGGCTATGACAGATGCATTCATTCTTTGTGATTTATAATATCCCCAAAAAAACTATTTTTCTTCCATGTTTCTATTCTTTTTCCCTCACACAAACACATGCTTCTGTTTATGATCTCTCTTTTGAATCTCTCTTAACTCTCTTCTCTTGCCCTGTATGCTACATGTCGGATGGTAAGTTGGACTGCTGCATATCTATGCAAAGTTTTATGCTGAAACCAATGAGTCACTCAGAGGGGAAGGTGTCAACAGGACGTATCTGTTTATGTACTATTTGCATCACTATGGTTACGACAAAGTCATAGTTTCATTCTCGCTTATATATATATATATATATATATATATATATATATATAATACTATTATTATTATTCTTTTTACAGGTTTATCAACTCACCTTGAAGACATTACTGAAGAGGACTCTGTGAACCAATCATCAGCTGACAGTCATGTGGATTTTAAACTAGGTCCTATATTTTCAAAACGTAGATCTATCTGTGATAGATTGATTCCAGTAGAATGGGTGTATACTCCATTCATTCATGCATATTTATTATCAAAATCGAAAAAGATTAATGAAGAGGATGAAACTTATCGTAAGGTATGGTATGTATGTATGTATGTACCTTACATACCTTTATTTTATTATACACTACCTTCCATGAATTCATCTCTTTTAAACACTGCGTGTGTAGTCTCTCTGTCTGGATTCGAGATAGAACCTGGCACTGAAGTGCAGAAGTTCGACTTGCCACGTTCCAAATAGCACACAAAGGTAGACAAGAAGATGAGTGAAGAGAATCAATAGAGTTTTGACAAGTATAAGAGTGAAACAGAATGAGTAATGGTAGAAAGGAATATGACACTGAATATTACAGAGACTGAATACATCTGCGTAAGCCATTGACAACGATTGTGAGCCATGTCGCCTATTGTCTCCAGCCATTGATTCTTAGAGTCCCGAGGGCGAGCCCCAACCCGGAAGTCTGCATCTCGCTCCCTACCTGACTCAGTTTAACTGTCAAGGATTTCATGGATTGATTGATGCGATGTTTTTGTTTGGCCATCACTTACTCTTTTCCAACCTGCACCTATATCAGCTAGTAATGCCCGTCGGGGGAGGCGATGGTTAGGCATAAGCAGCACGTGACCTAACCATCTCAATCTATGTAACTTTATAGCCTCTTCGATTGATTTTCCCTCTTTGGCCAACACTCTACACCTAACGTCAGCATTACTTACCTTATCATACCACCTAACGTGAGAAAGAGATCGTAGACATCTATGATCAAAAACAGACAACCTTTTCATGTCTTCAACTCGTATTGGCCATGTTTCAGAGCCATAGAGAAGGACGGAGCGCACTGCTGAGCAGTACACACGTCCCTTGGTTGATAGTCGGATGTCACGCCTACGCCAGAGACGGTGTAAGTTAGCGAAAGCAGCCCGAGCTTTTTGGATCCGTGCTGAGATTTCGTCACCAATCAATCCTTTAGTGCTGATACAACTTCCCAAATAGGTGAAGTGGTGAACATGTTCTATCACTTCACTCCCTATCACTAAGCTAGGAGTTGACGTAGTCCAGTCCTGTAGCAGCATCTTACATTTTACAGGGGTGAATCGCATGCCAGACATACGAGAAAAGTGTGTGTAGTGTACATCCTTCAAAAGTGGTGAACCGCATCGACTCTTAGTTCAAAAAAAAATTGGCGGTGAAGTCGTTTGGAGTGTTAACCTGACCACTTTACACATTCGGAAAGTTGAATCGGTCCAATTCAACTGATTACCGACAAGATGATCAGCACAAATACTGGTGGCTCACATTGGAATTCACCAACTTACTTAATCTCTGGTGTGGGAGTGATATCCGTCTGGCTGTTGGTCATACGGACGTGTGTGCTGCTGCACAGTTCTCCGTCTATCTCTTTCTTTTTTTGGCTGCCAGATATGGTCATTGAAACTGGAAGATATGAGAAGACCAGTGGACTTTAAACACAATTGTTTGCTATTCAAGTATTGGTTTGTAGGGATTTGGTTGATTGGTTACAGGATTTCATCATGAGCTGACATTGATTAGAGAACCATTGGAAAACCAGCTGAGAGTACTGGACAGCTGTTTCCTCCATCCTAGTTTGGGACTCTTCATCAGTAGGCACCCACTTGGGTTTGAAGATATTGGCTAGTGGTTGCGCTATTTCGTGAATTGGCAGAAGTTAGAATTCATAGACTGGCCATTGTATCGGGTCCCAGTATCTTTATGGTCTACGAGTTCGCCTTGTAACCAAAAGGTCCTGGGTTCGAACCCCGCTGAGTGCGTACTGATGAAGAGTCCCAAACTTGGATGGAGGAAACAGCTGTCCAGTACTCCCAGCTGGTTTTCCAATGGTTCTCTAACTAATGTCGGCTCACGATGAAATCCTGTGAACAATTGTTTACGTTCAATGTCGCGTCTTAAGTGGTATAATCTGAGATGTAATACTTAGACTAGGTGTAGAGTGTTAGGCAAAGGTGGGTAGGTCAGTCGACAAGGTTGTGACGGTGAATCAATAGTCTGTCTGTTTTCGACATAGAACTTTGTACTGATGTACAGCAGTTCAAGTCGCCACACTCCTTCCATGTAGCACACAAAGCAAGAGAAGAAAGTAGAAAAAACACATAATAGAGACAGTAAATAGGGATATGATACGAAAGAATAGTAATAACGAAGAGCAATATAGTTTCATTGGGTATTATAAGTCACAAGGAGTGGATGCATCTACGCCAGTCATTGAGGACGATTACTTTGAGCCACATCACCGATTGTCTCCAGCTTGTATTGGTGTTTCCCCCCCTCCCGAATACCCCAACCAAGAAGCCAGTCTACACCTTCCCACGTGACTGCCTTAAACTAACTGCCGTGGATTTCATTGACTGATGAAGCCATGTTTTGGTTTGACCACCACTAACTCCTTTCCAGCCTGACCCTACGTCAGGAAGGCGATGACTAGGCATACGTAACACATGTCCTAACAATCTCAGTAGATGTAGCTTGACAGCCTCGTCGATTAATTCGCCCTCCTTACCTAGCACTCGACCGAAGGCTAACCTCAATATTGCTCATCCTATCATACCACTTCACACGGGAGATAGAACACAGACACCTATGACCAAAGACAGCTAGTCAGGCGTTTCATGTCTTCGACTGAGATTGCTCTGACACGTGTTGTGCGTGCTCAGCGGTGTTAGTTGACATCGGATTAGGTTAGAGAAGAAAATCAGAGATGGTCATATGGAAATCTGACATCATTCTGTGAAGTGCTTTATAGTTAGCCTGAGCCATGCACGGAGGTGCAGATCATCCGGTTGGAGGGGTCTTTTGGATGTTAAAAATCAATGGCTTGAGACAGTTGTTGTGATATGGCTCAAATTGGTTCCACGTTGGATCTGAGTCAGTCAGTCAGTCAGTGTGTAAGTCATCTTATGAAAGCGAAGCTATATAGAAGCTCATAGACAAGGATCAGATAGTCATCGATTAGTGAGCATCCGGCATCCTAGTTTCACAGATGATGAGGCGTGTTTTGAATTGATTTTTCTATCAGTATTTACTGTTTTATTTATTATTATTTACTTCATACCTTTGCGTTGTGAGTGGAACACAAGGCGTCAAGCTTCAACTTTCAGGTTTCAGTAGCAGTGTCGTTTTTTTAAGAGGTCAAGTTGCTCGCCTCACACCCAACCTTCCCTCTTTACCGGGCTAACTGCCAACTAAGCAAGGTTTGAGGAGTGGGTCGGGCAGGAGTCGAACCCCCACCCACCACTTGTCGCATGGTGGGTCAGTGTTCCACAACTGAACCGCCGATACATTGTATCACATAGTACATATATATATTATCAACCAGTATAATTTCTGAACAAAGAGAGAAGAAACATTGGCGCAGAATGATCTGGATCCATTTTATTTCGTTGGTTCTCATCAGCTGCGTACAACCTGAATTTTTGCTATTAAAATAAATAGTGTACAATTTTTAACAGACTTTTGTCCGTTAGCAAGCATAGTGTCAGAGCGTCATAGTAAAATAAGGCATTGAGATTTACAGGGTGTCTAAAGTGTCATGACATGTATATATATATATATATATCTTGGTAGAGGGAAGTTCCTTGAAAAAAAATTGTTAACAGTTGTGTTGCTGAGGTGGTAACAAAAGACAATTAGCAATAATTACTTAATTAGATAAGAGAATATCAAAATTTTTAAAATTACGGTGCACATGAGGTCAGATGAAAAGTTGATGATGTAATACAGTGAGCAGAACTCAGAAGATCAAGAAAAATTATCTCTTAAGAGAGTCAAACGAAACATAAAGGGGAGGGGTGGAGTGAAAAGATAAGTTAACAAAATTAGAAAACAAAGAGTTACTAAGATGTCAGTTCCCAGGGTAATTGAAGTTCAACAACGGATTCTTTTTGAACACATAAGTCAGGCTTAAATCGTTTTATTGCTATAGCTTCAGCAAACCTGAGAAGACTTGAGGTACTTTGTCTGTTAATTATTTTGAATGATTCCAGCACATCTACTCGGTGTCCTGTGTCAATCAGGTGTTTGGCGGCGATTGAAGAGCTTAAATAATTCGGTCCCTTTAACCGGAGGCTCCTTGGTACATGTTCGCAGAATCTGACGTAGGCCCTCCTCTCTGTTCTTCCAATGTAACTGCTCCCGCAGATACATGTGAATTGGTATACACAGTTGGAGGTAACATACGATTAACAGAATAATCTGGATCCATTTTTTATTTCGTTGGTTCTCATCAGCTGCGTACATTGTATCATTGTATGAAATTCTTGAAAAGTATAATTTCTGTTTACTAACTAATCTATCCATTTTACAGCTTATATTGGATCGTTCAATGAACTGTTTATTATGGATAAGGTTCCTTCAGAGAATTTCCACACTGTGCCAGTCTACTGATAGTCATTCCTCCTGTGGATTTATGCAACCTATTGAATCGATTGTCCGACTGACTGTTGGTTCTATAGCATATCCTGGGGCTGGAGGTTTAGGCTTTTCACCAACTGGTCAACTTCTAGCTGAAATTTTGTATTCTATTGGACCAATAAAAAAGTTGTCGACTATAGCAACTACTACTAATACTGCTTCTACTACTGGCGACAGTGAATTAGCTTCTCTTCTGGAAAATGTTAGTCTACCAGTCACTTGTCCATCATTCTATGACGTGTAAGTTTTTTGTTTGTTTAATTGATGAAGTAATGTCTGTCTCTTGGAAGTGTGTGGGCGGTTGTTACTTTCCGGCTGCCCATACCGTGGAAGTTGATTGATTCTTCGGGTAGCTGAAACAGAAAGAGGATTAGTGTTGCTTGACCGCAGGGTCCAGGGGACAACTGCTTGATGCTGGCCGGTCAGACACGGCCTGTATGAATTGGTTTCTTGGTTTGTTTCTGTATTAATAAACTTACCGCCGGTTGCGGATCACTGTAGGTGGGGTTAATCGGGATGTACAATTTTAGGGGTCGACTTTTTCTAATCCTCGCTCTTTCCATAGTGGAGAGACAACATAACTGGCTGGCATTCTGATCATCTGAGGGAAACACCTTACTACGGTTATATTCCTAGCAGTACGATTTCGCCCACAGACCCCCAGCGTGGTGTAAAATACAAAGTTCTTACACTATGCTGGTAAATGATTGTGGTCTAACCGCTATCCTAACAACCTTCTTGGCATGGTAGGACCTTCAGGGACAATAGTTTCAGCTAGTGTAGTTTGTTGGTGGGTCATTGCGATGTGCAACCCCGGCGACCTCCACATCAAGGTAGCAGCTATCGGTCGGGATGAAGTAATGTAGATTATTATTACTGTTATTATTATTTTTATTATCATTACTGCTGTTATTCATCGCTTGTGTTTTGAATGGAACAGGCCTTTAGCAGCACACTCCCCTTCTACTCGGTTCTCCGCTATCACTTTCAACCCGTTCCACAACTGCCTACAAGCTTTCATTCCCCCCCCCTTATATTATCTTCCCCATGTTATCCAGGGACCTGCCATACCTTACTAGTGATTTCCTCTATTCGACATCCACTCTCAAGGGCCTACCTGACGTGTGTACTGTCACTTGAACGTCTTCTCAGCGCGTATATCCAATTCATCTCCATTTTGATCCGCCATCTGAGTTTCAGTATCAAGTGTCGGTAGCTGTTGATGAAAAACTCTACAGTAGACTGTTGGAAACGCTTTCGCCGACTCACTAATTTTCTAAATAATATAGAAGAAGTCCGAATCTTGTCCCTTATTTTGGGTGCAATAGATTTCCACACTAATTTCAAATTTAAGGTTTTGTTTTGCCTTTCCGATCCTGACTTAGATATCCTCATTCAAACCGCCTGTAGTTAAAATGATGCTGCAATCAGATTTCTCCTGATTGGTGCTTGCTGTTGTTGTTGTTGTTGGTGGTTAGGCATCTTCAACACCTCCGTCTTCTCTACGTTCACTTGAAGCCCTGTCTTCACTTCATGCCTGTTTTGCCAACTTTTTGGTTTTCGTCTGTGTTGAAAATTTTCGATGTTGTTCCTTGTGCTAAGTGCGTGTGTCTGGGTCTCCATACTGATTTCAGCTTCTGCTTTCCGATCCTGGCTGGCTTCGATGTCGTCATCATTCCTGTCCTTAGTTGTAAGAGAGACGGCCCTTCCTAAGATTTTTCGCGTTGATGGTGATTGGAATTAACTATTGGTTGAGAATGTTCATAACCTCTGTCTTTTCTATTTTCTATATAAAACAAAATAATTGAGCAAAGAATATCCTTTCCGATTTTTTCCTCTTCTGGTTCTACAATTATATATACATGTTTGTATACATAGAATATTCTAGATTAGTAGTCAATAACAGTGTAAGTATGTTTTTTAAATAATATCGATTTGTAAAGTAAGATCACAGTGGAATTACAGCTCATTAAAGATGCTTAAATAATAATAATAATAATAAAGATATAGTAGCAAACAGAGTATCAACTAAAATTAGGGAAATTTCACAAAAATTAAGGATCATTCAAACCTAGATGGCTAAGGTAGGGATAATGTGTGAACTAGCTTCTTTTAGATGCACAAATTAGGCTTCTTAATGTGAATCCCAACAGCCTCAAGGCGAAATTAAAATTTGTTGGTATGCGGTAAATGACCCTGAAAGCATGGTTAACACCAATCTTGTGTTCTGTTTGCATCCACAAGATGAGTGAGATAGAATAGCGCTGCGAATAGATTTTATTTGTCCTTTACTTAACCACTATGCAGGGTGATGTTCGGAAATTCGACGAGAAACACGCCTAATTGTACGGCCTATGCAACTAACTGGCTCCACAGGAGCAGTCAAATTGGTAGATACACATGGAAGAGGCGAAATTAGGCAGTTTATCTTTTACTTCCGAAAGCAAAATAGGAGTGGTTTTGAAGACACAGCGTAATTCAGCAGCAGGGAATGCTCTTTTTACCGCATTTCTAAGGCGTTGTGTTAGTATCTCACTGATGTTATCCCCAAGGAACTACATTTGTAAGAATAAGGCCTTTTTAGGAACTGTTGGTACCTTGGGCTGCTTTGATTTTAGATTCATATTCTTATCAATGAACTTTTTCTGGATAACCGTTTTCCACTCAGCAACCGTTTAATATTATTAAGTCCCTCATCAAGACACTCATCCGAGCAAATTGCTCTTGCTCTGTGAACCAGGCACTTTATCAGATTGCGTTTGTATTTCACCTAAAGTCCTATTTTCGCTAGCTTGATATTCTGACTAATAGACTGCCTGAATACTTAAGATATATTTAAATCTTAGAAAGAAAGGTGTGTATATAACCGGAAGTACTTGTCTTAACCTTCTCACTTCAGTGGGGATTGAATTGATGGCATGGTTTTTTCTTAATGAGAACATTATGTACCAGCATCATCACATAACTTCTGAATGAGGTTGATAACTGTATGTGGCACTAGCCTTGATGGTGTTGAAGCAACTGTCGAATTACTTCATGATCGAAAGCCTTTTCAAAGTTGATAAAGTTGAGGCAAAGAGTTAATTGTCATTCTAGGCTGTGTTCCATGATAGATAATGCGAAGTGTTACTGCGTATAACTGCGTTTCCGTGAATCCGACCTGTCCCAGGTGAAGTCATTCATCCACCTCATGTTTCAGTGTTTTTAGAATGACGTGAATTGATATTTTGGTTGGAGTAGATAGGAGGAGGATAAAGTGACATTAGTTCTTGTAAAGGCTTAAGTCAACTTTCCATTGGCAGTTTAACTAAGTCACCTTTTTTCCAATCATTAATCACATTTCCTTCCTTCCACACCTTTTTGCAGCAGTGCCATAATCGTGTTGGCTGCAGTCTGTCGAAATGTAGACTATGTTGGTAGATATTGACTAGCAGTGGAATCCAACATGCGCAGTTCGTCTCGTTTGAGGCTTGCCAGCTGGATGTACCTGCATTCCCCACTGATGCTTGAACCCAATGCCCATAGTTTCAAACGCCAAACGTCCCAAATAGAACGAAATGCGCATCTTGGTGGACTCCATTACTAGTCACTATCCACCAATTGACTTCAAGTTACATGACCAGACATCGTCGAAGCATCTGCACAAGAAGCCGACATGTCAATCTGAGACCGAGCATTCTTGTTCAGTCAATCGATGGAAATATCTAAATTGACTTAAAGGAGATTATATTATCTGGTAGATTGGAAAATGTGACAGACAGTGGTCAGCGAGGAAACAGGCATAAAATGGACCTCCACAAAAAACTTGGAGGATCTGGACTTCGCCGATGATATATGTCTGACTTCTCACAAACTGGAAAATATGTTAGTGAAAAGCAACAAGTTGGCAGAAGAAGCATCAAAGATAGGAGGGACTTCAGGTGAACATGGAGAAAACAGAAGTAGGTGATGAAGATTCCTGGCCAACAACAGACAACAATCAGCATAAATGGAAGGAGTCTTAAAGAAGTAACCTCCTTTACCTACTTACCTACCTACCTGTAAAGCATAGTTTCAACTACAGGCGGCGGAACAGACGAGGATATTAATGCGAGGATCATTGGGAAAGCAAAGCAAGCTTTCATTCCGCTCAAGTCTGTGTGGAGATCAACAGCACTCCTCAGCATGCAAAATAAGATTCGGATTTTCAACTCCAATGTGAAGTCAGTGCTACTATACGGATCAGAGACTTGGGCTGTTACGAAGGTAACTTAAAACAAACTACAGACCTTCATCAACAGCTGTCTTCGCTCATTACTACTCAAGATCAGATAGATGGCCAGAAAAGATCAGCAATAGTGAGGGATCTCTGGCGATGAGCGAACCAACCAAACCTGCAGGAAGCAATTTTACAAGAAATATGCCAGAAGAAATGGAGGTGGATTCACCATACTCTGAGAAAACAAACCATTAAGTGAGTGACATCACACACCAGGCCATCGCTCTCGAGTGGAACCCAAATGGGAATTGGCGAGTTGGTCGTTAGTGCAAGGGTGGGGTGACATGGAGGAGGTGATGTGAAGAGGAGATGAAAGCATGTGGGCAGACGTGCGGCTAGGCGAAAACGTTAATGGAGAGCCAAACACAATGGAGACGTGTGGCTGAAGTCCTGTGTTCCTCTAGGAACTAAAGGAAACAATAATAATAATATTATTTGTGAATCTTCTAGTTTGAATGCTAATCAACTTTTGGTTGCTTAGCTGTTTTTTTGGTTTTGGTTAGCAATTGTAATTCTTCGTATATATGGATTTCCAAAGAACTCCACCGTGGAAATTTAGTCAGTTATCCTCGGTACATAACCATGTGTCACAGACAATAGATGATCTACTTGTATTTGTAATTTTCACACTCATTTTTTCTTGTGTACTTTCTCAATCTCTGCCTTGTTTTATTTAACAGATATGTTGATTTGGTGAATCACTACAATGCATTATCATACAATTCTCCAGTGTTTGCAAATCTTGTCCTATGGCCATGTCAACAAGCTTGTCATGTTAAATATAGACGTGCACTGTGGGGAGAACATCAACAATCTTTGAATTCACTTCGTATTGTTTTAAATCAAGTAAGTTTCATGTTGTGTCTTTTTCTCTGAAGAAATAATTCGTTCAAACTTACCCAGGAGAGATGACTTATAAAGTCACAGAGAATTCTAAAAACCTACTTCATATTGAATTTAGCTCTGAAGATGCTGTCTAGGAAGACAATGTGACCTTCGCAGTTAAACCACCTAGCTCAGAAAGTATAACCACACCAAAAAATGTTTGTGATATTACAATATACACTCACGTGTATTGACAAGTGGGCTCTACAGATTGCAAATTCTCACCAGAATTATCCAATGCCTGTCTAACTTCTCATGCCGTTGCATGACGAAGACAACTCTTATGGAAGAACTTCACAGATAGACCGAATAAAACAATACCCTATTAAGTAACTTTGTTTTATATAACAACAGTGATATGGTGTGAATGACTGGATGACGTTTCGAGATCAATTTATCACTCATAATCATATCGATATATTCACACCTTATGTAGTTTTTCAATCCCTGTTCATTTTGTAATCAAAATAGGAGGGGAGGGGGTAAGACCACAAGTAGTTGGAAGTCATGAAGTCGTGTGCGATTGTGAGTAATAAACTGTGCTGGAAACATCATAGAATTATGAATATTTCATCACTGTGTGTTATATCAGATAAGCTTATCCAATATGGAATTGTATTCTACTGCACCCGATCGATAGCTGCTACCTTGATGTGGTGGTCGCCGGGCTTGCATATCGCAACCACCCACCAACAAGCTACACTGGCTGGAACTATTGTTCCTGAAGGTCCTACCATACTAGGAAGGTTGTTACGACAGCGATTAGACTAAAAGCAGTTACCGACATAGTGTAAGAATTTTGTATTTTACACTATGCTGGGGGTCTGTGGACGAAGTCGTACTGCCACTGGGAAACAGGGATGTAACGGTAGCAGTAAGGTGTTTCCCTCAGATGACCAGCATGCCAGCCACCTATGCTGTCTCTCCACTATGGAGGGAGGGGGTTAGAAATTGTCGATCACAATAGTTGTACATCCACACACTTACCCGGCAGGAGGTAACTAATACTGAACCAATTAAAGAAACCATTTCTCTTTTCGGCGGTGAATTGATTTCCTTAGCTGTACAGTCACATTTATATATAATTATTTTCTCTACGTGTGCATGTGCGTACATTAGGATTGTTAAACAAAAAATAAAAATTAATTAGGGTTATTGTTTACTTCATCGAAATGTTTCAAAAATGTGACGAATACTGGGGGATGGGGTGAAGATTGTTAAGCACTGACAAGAGTTGCGTAATAAGAAAGACACCCTGAAAAAATAGCATGGTAACACGTATCCAAAATAATTTATGTAATTTAGATAAAGCAATAAGAAGGTGTAATTTGTCTGAATCGTGTAATGCTGTATTTGCGCAACACATTTCGAACAATCTGATCACACACATACTAAGTTGTCATAGGAATACACATATGAAATTAATATAGAGTTAAGAGGTGAGAAAACAGACTACTTAGGTCAAGTTAAAAGGACATATTGAGGATCAAAATACCAATGAAGATCACTAAACCAAATAACAGAGGTAACAGTACATCTACCCTGGCTGGTATCAAAACAAATTTCATCAAGGAATGTTTAATGTGATAACGAATTGTTTTTGAACGCATAAAGGTGGTTCAAACTTTCTAATTGCCAGCTAGAGCTTCCACAAACTTTATGATACGCCCCAAACACGTTTTATAGATAGGTTTAAAAGATATGTAAACATCAATTTTATTTCCTGTCTCTATAATATGTTTCGCAATAGAAGAGCTAGGTCTCCTGTTCCCACCATTAATGGATTCTGGGGATTCTATTTGTTTCTGGAGCCATTTAGGAATATACTCTGAAGCCAGCCCTTACTTGCAGAGATCGATGAGTCCTCGCTATGTATGTGTCCACACGTACATTCAAATTGGTAAATACAGTGGGGTGTGACGTCATTTTTCGCATGTTCGAAGGGCTTAGATAGATATATTGGCTTTACATTCTCAATTATAATGATATTAGATGCATAAAAAGTCTTTTTAACAGCAGCGTTCAATCTTCGTCTAGTTATCAAGCTGCTTTGATGCCCCATATAGGGTAGCTTGATGTACACGTCTTTCTTAGGGGCGAGTTGGAGAGTGGGTCTTAGTGTTCCACTGACTACTTTATATCTCCTGATGAACTTGTCCGGATAATTGTTATCAACCAGAGTTTGTGTCAACTTTCTTTTTCATCAAGCGTGTCTTCAGTGCATATTCGTTGGATTCTACAGAAGAGGCACCTTAGTAAGGCTCTTTTGTATCGAACAGGGCAGATTAAGATACTATCCTGTCCGGGTAGATTTTTTATAATTAGATCGTTTCATTGAGCCATCAAGCTGTCGACTAGGCAATACGTCTAGGAAAGAAAAACGATTATCTTCCTCTTATACAGCCGTAAGTGATATGCTATTCTGAACTTCATTCATTCAATTTAAAACTGAGGTAGCAGAACAAGACTTATCACTGATGATTACAATATCATCTACCTGCCTTCTATTAAGTGGCACATTTTTATTGAATCCTCCGATAAATTCTCAGTGTACGACATATAAATATCTGCTAAAAGGGGCCCTAAAGGACTTCCCATAGCAGCACCATCAAATATGCCACTACCTTTATTCGTCCAAAGCAACAATTCGTCATCACACTAAACCTACCTTCCTTGGTAAACTGTGTTTTGATACCAGACAGGGCAGATGTACTATTACCTCTGTTATTTGGTTTAGTGGTCTTCATTGGTATTTTGACCTTGAATATATCCTTTTAACTTGACCTAAGTCTATTTTCTCACCTCTTACCTCTTTATTAATTTCATATATATTCCTATGACAAGTTCGTGGCTGTGTGATCAGATTGTTCGAAATGTGTTGCACAAATACAGCATTACACGATTCAGACAAATTACGTCTTCGTATTGCTTTATCTAAATTCATAAAGGGAACTAATTGTTTTGTAATATATATGTAGAAAGAGTAAATAAAGGGTGCATAGAACAACTTATGTACCTTGCTGCACCGGAGCAGATGAATCTATAGTCACACTTTCGAACAATAATTGTATCTATCTTAACTTATATATATAAATGCGATTGTACAGCTGCTTTTGATAATGAAATCACTGAACAGGTATCTGTTTTCTAAGTTTCTTGTTTGTTTTCTCTCAAATGAATATGCGTCATTGGATAGATATAATATGATACTTATATTTTCTATATTACATATATACATACATAGCTTCTGATACCATTGACAAGCTTTCTTGAACCAGAAGAAACCAACTCCAGTATGATTCGTGTATATGCATCTGCAATCCTCTCTGGTACAGTTCAAGTCACACGTCAACCTTTGTTATTCCTGATTGCAGTGCATCATTTAAATCGGTAAGTGATGCTAATCTTCTTATGTGTCTTCTGATGTGTAATTCTTCTTCTCATTATTATTAGGATCATTAAAATGTTATTTGAAATTCTGCGCATTGTCTCATTTAAGCATGTGGGAAGTTGCATCAGCCAGTGCCAACAGGTAGAACGCTGACAAAATCTTAGCAAAGATACAGAAAGCACCTTTAGCATACACCAACTTGCACCATCTCTGGCTTAGTAGACGTGATATCCGGCTGGCTGTCAACTGTGTACCACTCATTGGTTCGCTCCGTCCTCCTTTATGGCTCTCAGTAAGACATACCCATTGAAAGTGGAGGATATGAAAAGATTAACCGTGGAAGAGTGAATAATATTAAGGTTGGGCGTCAGTCGAGTGTCAGTTAATGAAGGAAAATCAATTGATGAGGTTGTAAAGCTACATCGATTGACATGGCTGGGGCATTTGTTACGCATTCCTAGTCATTGTCTTCTTTGACGGGCTATGTTAGCTGTCATAGGATCAGGTAGGAAAAGAACTAGTGGTGGTCAAACCGAACCATGGCATTAAGTCAATGTTAGTTAGTTAGTTTCAGCCAGCCTGCCGGTAGGGAAGTGTAGGCTTCTTGACTGGTTGGGGTACCCGGGATGGTAAGAATTAATGAAGGCTGGAGACAATTGGTGATATGGCTGGCTCAAAACAGTCGTTCTCAATGGCTGGCGCAGATGCATTCACTCTTTGTGATTTATAATATCCAATAAAACTTTATTGTTCTTCCATATTACTACTCTTTTTATCTCACTCACATTTCTGTTTACTATCTCTCCCTCTTTTGCTTTGTATGATACATGGAAGGATTGTGGCAACTGGAACTGGTGTACATTTGTGCAAAGTTCTACGTTGAAATCAGTCAGTCATAAGTTACTGTAATCCCATTGATTGGTTTTTAAACACAGCTAAATTTTGTTACTTATATAATGAGTAAGGTACCCTAAGCGCCTGATGTTTTTGAATAGAGTCGATAAAAGCTCCTTGATACTTTCGAAACCTCACTATGGTAGACCGAATTGTTTCTGTGGATCGATCGTGCGTATGTGGTTCAATAGTAGGATTATTTTCCCGCCAACCACACGAGGGCTTCAGGTTCTATTTCTGGATGTCGCATTTTTGAACACTGCGCAGTCAGTAGTGAACCTGGAAATAAAGGGAAGGTTAGGGGGGCCTCACTTCATTAAAACAACGATAGAACCGGTACTGAAACTTTGATGCTTGAAGTTTCATGTTAGATTCGGAATATCAGGATTGAAAAGATCTCTATAAATCAATAAGCATTCAAAAGCGATAAGTAATTAGGGTTTCGTAAGTCATGTCTTTATCCATTGTTCGAGAACTTTTTATTCTGTCTGGCGGTGTCACAGTCTTGAACATACTGATTTTTAATCCAGTGTAACTCAACTATCAAAGTACAACCTGCTATGAAAGCAGTTTATTCAGTTTTGATTGGACCCTAATTAACCGGTGTCATTTCCCTAGTCCTCTGTTTAGTGCAGACTGAATTCTATTGTCAGTCAAGTTTGCAATGTTGCCGCCATTCTATGTAGCTCGCCATCACGGTGTACATTGATTCGGTGGTATTAGATGGTTAGAGTCGTTCGGCCACATGATTGACCTAGATTTCGTGCTAGTTGGTAGTCACCAATCAGCAAGGCGTATCTGCGACCTAGAGGGGGAACGTATGCCCTCCGCACCACCCACTGAGTGCTTCAGTTACAGACAATGCTACCGAGCTATTCAGGCTCGCAAGTGATCTCATGTAGGACTGGTATTGGATACTTTGATTGGACACTAATTAACTGGTGTCTCCAGGTTGACGAGTGCCGCCAAAAAGCACGCAACCTAGGTCAAGCAAGGCTTCTTGTAGCCGATTGCCTCCGACCATCTAATATCAACAGTTTATTCAATTGTTGCACAATCAAATAACGAACTGTTTTATTGTACTGCACACCACTGTAATTCATCATAATGTGTAATTATTTTTTTTCTTTTCTTCAGATATCTATACAACAGAGCTAATTGTAACAGTGAATTCACACAACAATTTGTACGCTTGTGTAAACTATTACCACAAATGTCTGACGTTAAACTATCATCAGCGTCAGCATCATCAGTTCAAACAGTTGGCGGTAGTAAAAGTGATCTTCTCAATCTATTGCGTTATTATAAACAACCAAATAAATGTTGGTTACAAGTGAAGTCACTCA
Organism: Trichobilharzia szidati; assembly: GCA_944472155.2. Taxonomy (NCBI): domain Eukaryota; kingdom Metazoa; phylum Platyhelminthes; class Trematoda; order Strigeidida; family Schistosomatidae; genus Trichobilharzia; species Trichobilharzia szidati. Next base: position 213,992,521 of record OX235271.1, read on the forward strand.
AACTGAATACAAATTTAAATGTTGACGTACACGATCCACTAGTAGAACGCCTAGTCGACGATAAGGACGACAATATGAATGGTACTGGTGGTGATGATGATTATATGAGCATAGCATCTTCAGCCACCTTCAGTGAAGCTATTATCAAAGCTGGTATAGAGTGTTACCAGCCAGATAATTTACCTCAACATCGACAATTGTATTGGAAACAGTTATTTGAAAAAGTATGAAGAGAGGAGATGGAACACTACAATGTGGCCTGAAGTGTTATGTTATTACTTACAGATGTATATAATCCTGAACATACCGTATTTTTTGTTTTTCAGAAAACAAACTTTATGGTGAAAAATATATACTCTGAGAAATTTTCTTTTAACACAGTATTATTTGATCATGTATAAATTTGTTTTTTTGGTTCAATAAATATTTCCATCGAATGCCAGAGTCGTCTTCTGAACGAACACCTTGGGAATGGGCAGTCTTCGAGTGTTTAGCGCGCGATTTGCTTCTATCAAATATAAGGTGAGATGCTTACTACGGGATAGTACTGGACTGCACCGAATCTTAGCCTGAAGACACGTAGTCAAATGGTGGTTGAACGTGTTGACCACTTCATCAGCCCAACGGACAAAATCTCAGAACTGATGCGAAAGGCTCCTGTGGCATTTGCCAAATTATGCTATCCGGCTGGCTATCGATTAAAGAACGTATGTACTGTGAAGGTGTTCCTTCTTTCCTCCTTTACAGCTGTGAGAAATGGTCATTGAAAGTGGAACATATGAAAAAGCTAGGTGTCTGCGTTAAGTGGTAATAACAGGGTAAGTAGCATTGAGGCTAGGCGTTAAGTGTAGTATGAGATGAGAAAATTCATGGATGAGGTTGTGGAACTACGTCCACTAATATAGCTAAGATACCTGTCACGTATGCTGAATTATCTGCATCGTCGACAGGCAATGTTAGCTGACATAGGATCAGGTTGGAAAAGAGAGCTACACGTGGTAAAACCATGAAATCCTTGACAGCTAGTTTGAGCCATCTACGGAGGTGTAGGCTTCCCGACCGGTTGGGATCTTCGGGATCCTAGGAACCAATGGCGGCTGCAGACAATTGGTGATATGGCTCAAAATTGTTATTAATGGCGCAGATGCATCGACCCTTTGTTCTTTAAACGTTACTATGCTTTCTCCTTCACATTATAGTTCTTTGAATCTCTTTCGTCTTATCTTGTATGCGACATGGAGTGTGGCACCTCAAGTTGCTGCATTTCTATGTTAAGTTCTATGTTGAAACCAGTTGGTTAGTCAGTCAGTCATTCACTCGTTGAAAAGGAGGGCTAACTACGGCATATAAGAGATATCCGAAGGATGGTTTGAGAACTACACAAACAGATCAAGAAAATAAGACGGAAAACTAACTTAGTAGTCATAATACCTGACTTTAATGATGATAGATTATGTATGCGGCATTGTAACTATTTTTATCGGATAAAAGTATTTTAAAGCCTATAGGATGTACTCGAAATTTTAGAGATAATTGATATAGTATTTTTATTCATTAAATTCTTCTGTGACAACAACATCAATACTAGATGGTTGCAGGCAATCGGCCACAGTAATCTTTGGACCTAGGTTTCGTGCTAGTTGGCACTCACTAGTAAGCAGGGTGTATTCGCACCCTTGGAGGAACTCATGTCCCTTTCGAGATTCGAACCCGCATCACCCAGTCCTGAGCTATCATCAAACTAATGTGCACCGTGATGACGAGCTACCTAGAATGGTGGCCACACTGCAAACCTAAGTGACTGATAGAATTCAGTCTGCAGACATCTCACACTAGTTACTAGCGTCTAATCAAAACAACAACCTGAGCTAAAACTCGACGCAGAACTATGCACAAAAAGAGGCACCAGTGTTCACGAAGCACAAATAAATCATAAGCAAAAGATAAGTAATAAAAGCGTTATAAGCAGGCGAAAGTATCCTCAATTAAATGGAAAATAAATAATACATCTGGGATGTAGCAAGGGGTGGGTTCTATCTACATCATTCCTAAAGATGTTGAGCGATGCTACGATTAGTCTTTTAGGATTTAGCGTCTCGAGGACCCTAGTCAAACAGTTTACATTTCTCTATATAGCTAAAACTAATACTTAAGTACTCTACAGATTGATGCCATTTTTGATTTGCCTCACGCCGACACTGTGTCAACTCAATTCTATCATCGGACATTGCTGAAACGGGGAAGATGACAGCTTGACATGCGTAAATTCTATTCTATCCTTCGTAACACGTGAGGTAGGCCGTAAGCACCTTTTGCATATCCGAGTAACCCTATGTCTTCAATACAACAAGGGCTGAAATGTACTTGCAACAGTGAGGTTGCTTACGTTATGGACTAATCAAAAACATTGTGTACCTCCGGGTAATATAGCAAGCAGCCTTACTGATGACTATGTTTTCGAATTACTGTCCTATACTACTAATTGTAAAAGATTCCAGTAACGTGTTCGGTTGGCGATTGATAATGTACAAAGCTTCAAAATTTCATCGATTGATTTCGCCTCCTCACATCATGATGTTCAACAACATCTAACCTCAATATTCCTAACGTTATTGTACCACTTGACACAAACACAGTAACTATCTTTTTTGATGCCACATCGCTAGGTTAGAGCTTTTGTTAAACAACTGCCGGTCTCTTTGAATCTTTTGGGTTACCCGAATTTTCATCTGAGACAATGCATCTTATTTTCTTTAATTCTTGTTGTTATTATCATTCAGTTATATCCGTAAGTCTCCAAACGCACTCGTGCACATGTTTAATTGTTTCACAGCCGCCGCTTATCATTGAGCATTTCTGTGGGACCAGAGGAAAATACCCTAGTGGATTATTTATTCTTCAAATCTAACATCACTACGTCACATGATATACTGGACACGGCTGTATTTTACTTGAAATGCACTTGGATGAAAAGTAAATATTATGCCATAAACTACGCGGAAAATTGTGCACACCGTGTAAACTTATTGTGCATCATTAAGTTATTGTTATTGTAATATGGTGGTGTGATACAGACAATGTATTCCAACGGAATATTATTCTCACATATTCCCACAGTTCGATACTGCATTAGCAACAAAATACAGTATATCTATTTGAACATTCTATTTCATGTCGCTTAATGTAAGCCGAAATCATACGATCAATGATTAGCTAAAGAATATAAAACTGCATATATGTAAAAGGCGGTTTGATCACTTGAAAATATCCCTTGGCTTCCGTGTCTTGCCATCTGTTGTTACATTTGGTGTCGCTGTCTTTCGACAAATGGAAAGCCTATGCCCTACAGTTGTTAAAGGATACATATGAATCTTCTGGCAGGACTTTGAGGCTGTTGTGCAGTTGAATGGTGTTCAAGATCCGTCAGAAAAGAGGCTGTTACTTGGAACGCTGCTGTGAGGTCAGGCGACGGCAGCATATGATAGTGTGAGGCGAAACACCGGCGAATTTGGGCCAGGGTCATACAAACTGCCTCCAAAGTGAGTAGGACCATACATAGTCACCGTGACACGGGGTCACGTATGCACGATCAGAAATGCAAACAAAGAGAAGCAGGTTAACATCAGCGAGCACCGGAACTCGATACAGCAAGACCAGCTAACAAAGCCGCCAGCACCAAGAAGATCCAACCGACTTCAGTTGGGAGTTTTTGACAGAGGAACAAGTGTGGTGGTGTCATACAGACAATGTGTTCCAACGGAATATTATTCTCACATAGTCCCACAGTTCGATACTGCGTTAGCAACAAAATACAGTATACCTACTTGAACATTCTATTTCATGTCGCTTAATGTAAGCCGAAATCACACAATCAATGATTGCTTAAAGAATATAAAACTGTATATATGATAAATAGAGGTTTGATCATTTGAAAATATACCTTGGCTTCCATCTCTTGCCTTCTGTTGTTACAGTAAGTTCAGGGGGCACTGTGTAAACCAACCACAGCTTAATATATATATATATATATATACTACTCAACCAGAAACACATAAAAGACCAAAGCAGGATAGGAAATCTATAATTCTTAGGGTATTATTACAATACAGTCAGTCACATGTATAAATCACAGTATCACAACCATTAATTTGTATGCATATATTATCCTACTCATCATTCCCAACAAAAATACTACAAAATTCGAAAATATTAATATTGGCGGAAAAAAACAAAAGAAAAATCATGAATTTTTTTCGAAAAAAAAGAAGAGAAAAACGAAAAAAACACAAATAATCCGAAAGAGAAGAAGAAAAAGAAATAATCTGTACAATTGATCACATAGCGCTTTTTTTTTCTTGCCTAAACATGGGGGAATATTGTGAAGAGACTATTGTTAGCTGGTTTTTCTGGTATTGTTCAATTCTAAACAGGCACATAGTATGAAAGACATGAAGAAATTTAATAATAATTGAGAATGAGATTTTCGCTAGGTGTTGTTTCTTTCCCAAACCTCCCCGCTCCGCCTTCTATTTACTACCACACTACACTTCTAGCAGATTACCAACACAACATTTACAATGTGGACAGTCATGACGAAGTGCATGATACCGTAGACTTTGTAAGGAGGGTGATGATGATAGTTGTGCTGTATGATTTTCCTGTTGGATGTCATCAGTTAAATTATGATGAACAAATTCTTCACCCTGGCCATCATCAGCATCACTGGTTGAATCCTTCATTGAATTACCCATATCTTCATCGTTCAAGTTGGATGCACCTGATTCAAACTCTGACTCATCCATAGTTGGTTCAATTTCTTGAATAAGATTTTGAAATTCATTCAGGAAACCAGGTGAAAAGTCTGACAAGAAAAAAAACAACACACACAAATAATGATATTAATTAATAATAATAATATATTTGCATGGAGGATTTCATCATGAGCTGACATCAGTTAGAGAAACACTGGAAAACCTGGGAGTACTGGACAGCTGTTTCGTCCTAGTTTGGGATTCTTCAGCAGTACGCGCCCAACGGGATTCGAACCCAGGACCTTCTGGTTACAAGGCGAGCTCGTAGACCATTGAGCCACTGGGATGCTCACTAGTGACTGGCCCTATTCAGGCAGTTAACTTGGGGTTCTAGTGGGAAGCCGTGACCAGTAGGGTACAGCAAGTTGAAGATGAGGCAGTAACTCATCGAAGAAGACATTGCGAAATGGTCGCGCTATGTCGTGAATTGGCAGAAGTTAGAATTCAAGGACCATTGGATCGGGTCCCAGTGGCTCAATGGTATACGAGCTCGCCTTGTAACCAGAAGGTTCTGGGTTCGAATCTCGGTGGGCGCGTACTGATGAAGAGTCCCAAACTAGGACGAAACAGCTGTCCAGTACTCCCAGCTGGTTTTCCAATGGTTCTCTAACTGATGTAAGCTCATGATGAAATCCTCCATGCAATTAAACAGAATCCCTACCAAACCAATACTTGAAAAATAATATATTTGTCTTATATATGCAGAACACACCAGTTTTACAGGCATGGATAAGTATTATTTAAATTACATAAATTTGATTTATGATGAAATTACATGGTTGCTGTCCTTTTTGACATTAGTTCGTGGATACAATCTGCTAACTAGTCATTCAATGGAGCACATCAAGAAATATAGAAATATTGTCTTCGCATTAACAAAATAACCCAAGTATCTTTCGGATGGATTACAAATACTTGGGAAAAAAAATAAAGCCTGAAGTAATTCCCCATATAACTTTGTTGTGTGCGACATCGTATCTTGTTCTTGATTTATATCCAAATTGCGTAATAATTTAAAATAGGTGATACACTTGTATACTTTTGTCAGCATTTTCATCGTAAGTAACGCCAGAAGTGAATTGTACTCAATGCAGACTAATATTGGTTATTGTCAGGCTGATTTGTTTTACTGCGCATCAGAGTCAATATATAATCAATTGAATACACACGGATTTCAGGTGTCCTTTGAATTTTGAAGTTTTATGTAAGGTAGATTTAGGTTGGCGAATGACAAGATGTCTTAATCAGGAGAAATAACACAGGAAATTTAGAAACACAAGTATATAGAAAATCAGCGCACACAGATCAAATACTCAACTATACTAGCAATAATCCAGTTACTCACAAAGAAACTGTGTGCAGACATTGTTTAAAAGAGTTCAAACACACTGTAGCATTACTGCGCTGTTGAAGAAAAATACCTACATATCGTCTTCATAAGCAATCGATATCCTACTCACAATTTCATCAAAAAGTGTTTAAAATCGAGTCACAACACCAACAAGGAACCATAATCAAAGAACACAAGAAAGTTTATCCTACCATATATAAAAAATATCTCGGAAATAACAGCTAGAATATTGAAACCGTTTGAAATAGATATAGCACACAAGCCAGCCAGCCAACACAATCACCCCATTCCATATTGTGCAAACCGAAAGATCCAACAGAAAAAGAAGATGGAAGTAATACCAATTACAAAATAAATTGCATATATGAACTGTAACAGACATTTAATCGCCCAAAGTGGGCGTCCCCTTCGAATCAGAATCCAAGACATGTTATATACTCTTTCATATCAATGCATGTAGATAATTATGGACATCAATTTCACGATTGAGAAAAAGTCGAAATTTTAAACAGAAGAAACACCGAAAGTGCCAGAGAGTTCCTAGAAGCCTGGTACCCAAGCGAATCAGCGATTAACAAACACATTACTATAGACCACATTTACTAGCTAATAAAAAGTAAATCATCACATAACAAGAAAGTTCTAATTCCAAGTCAATGAAAATGATCAATAGGGTTGCAAATTAACAACCAGTCAAGATAGTGGCGGCCAGGAGGTACAATTACATCATTCATGAAGAATTTAAATCAGTTGATTTCATGCTAAAAACTTGTGCTGAAAATGCTGTCCAGAAGAACGACGAAAGCTCTCCAATTAAACCAACAAGCTCAGAGAACACAACTAATTGCGAATCATTCACCTGAGCTACAAATCTTCTCTATTATTTCAGAATGACAAGAATAGTTGCTATTTCGTATCATGATATCATCTTTGATGCAGACGTTATATCCGGCCATCGATCGAACTGCGTAGAAGTTCATTTTAAGTGGTGTGATACGGGAAGTCACACTGAGGTATAGAGTGTTAGGTAAGAAGAAAAAACCCATGGATGGAAGTTACACCCATTAATATGGCTAATACACGTGTTAAGCATGCCAAGCCACCGCCTTTCTCATCAGGCGGTTTTAGCTATGTGAGATTATTCCAGTGTTGGTTTATAGGGATTTGATTGATTGGTTACAGGATTTCATCATGAGCTGACAGTGGTTAGAGAACCATTGGAACACCTGAGAGTACTTCACAGCTCTTTTGTCCTAGTTTGGGACTCTTCATTAGTACGCACCCACCGACAGGGTTCAAACCCAGGACCTTCTGGTTACAAGATAAGGTCGTAGAGCACTAAACCACTGGGACCCGATCCAATGAGCAGTTTCCATGAATTCCAACTTCCGCCAATTCACGACTTAGCGCAACCGCTAGCCAATGTCTTTGGGGAGTATTTGTCCTCACACCCAACTTGCTGCACCCTACTGGTCACGCAGGTGGTTCGAGGTTCGATCTTCCGCCACCAACTCACTCCTTTACGTCACGAAGCCAGTAATAACACTGGTAAACAGGGGAGATTAAGCGTTAGGCTAGCAACCCCATCCCGTAAAAAAATAAACACCCCTGCTGCTACTGGAACTTCAAAGCTCTAGCTTGAAGTCCTATGTTCCACTGGGAACGTAAAGGGAATAAAAACGTGTCATGAGACAAATGTCATTCGAGGAACAAAATTGACTAAATGCATTTAAAATGATGAATGAAACTACAAATTTAGAAGTGAAGGTGACCTTAGTCTGTGCTTCTTTATAAGTACTACAAAACCTACAGCGTCAATTTATGTGAATCAAATCTAAGAGTATCTCAGCCAAATATACATGAAACCTATTAAAGGTGGATAAAAAGTGTACCACACTATCAGAAACATTCTATATGGAAGGATTTAATTACAAAATAAGAAAAACAAAATACGTGGAATTTATCTACAAAGTCTCATCGTCCATGTGAGGTCTGGGACACTGCCTTGACACCCAGTTCGAAGCAGATGGTTGTTTTAAGGGGTCACATCCACCCACCCCTTCCCTGAGGCTTTGACTTGAAGCAGTATGAGCTGTTTTCACAAGGTTGACTGTTCCCAAAACAGCTTCATACGTTATTAAATTCTTTCGGTTTTCTACAGCCTATAGACACAAAACATAGGCTTAGAATCAGGGTTTTTCAGCTCCACACAGCCGCTTCATAAAGTCTGGTTGTAAGCACCAGACCAGACGTTCACATTCTCCCTTACACTTTTGTGAGAAACATCCTATTCTCTTGAAGATAGTGAACAGAACTTATTTGGAAGAGTCTTAGAACACGTGGCGACATGAGAGCATTTTGAGAGTAAGAACCGACGTCCACCTAGCTGGCTAAGGGCTACACACTAGTCGTGTGACAACTGACGATACCATCCAATTCCGTAGAATGAAAGGGAAGAGGTGGGATTCAAACCGGCAATCCTCAAACAAGTGTCATCGAAGTAAGTAGAATGAAACAGAACCAACATAGATACTTACAAATATCGAACTTTGATCAGTCGAACGAGAAATAACAAATGCTGTGGGTAGCACTACTGTGGAAGATTCACAACTGCTTTATTCAAAACACTGACTTTATGTAGGTAAAATAACTTATTTGTATTGTATTACATACTTGTATTGTACTTGTACTTACTCATTGCACCAATCCCACCTTAAGGAAAATTGAAGAAAGATATCTCATGGACACCTTCCAAAGGAATGGATATCCATGGAATTTCATCACAAGACATCTACCCCCCCCCCAAGTCAACCTACCAAATCAAAGCCCCCCAAGGAAATCCCAAAAAAAATCGCGCTACCATATATATAAAGGAAATCTCAGAAATCACTCCAAGACTTTTCATACCTTTAGGAATTAATGTCGCACACAAACCAACAAAATCCCTCCTCTCATCTGGCTCTATGTTAACTAAAAGACTCAACAACGAAAGAAGATAAAGCCAACATCATCTACAAAATAAATTGTAACAACTGCGAAAAGCACTAGGTTCTCCAGAGTGGACATCCCCTTAGTCTTCGTATCCATGAACATAAGCTAGCCGTCAAACGATATGACATCCACTCCCTCATATTGCTGCATACAGACAATCATGGACATCAATTTGACTGGGACAACCAGTGTTAAAATATTAGGCAGAGGAAACACCAAGAATACTAGGGAATTTTTAGAAGCCTGGACTCGTATTCCAGTGAATCGTCAATCAATAGACACATCGAGATAGAAGAAATTTACCAATTGATAAGAAGGAAATCTCACACACAATGGGTCAAACTTCAGTCCAAAGAAATAATCAGTTCCAATACAAGCAGCCTAGAGGGTGTGAAAACACACAAAAACAATCGAACAAGACGTCCAAGGGCACCAGGAGAGATGATTAATAAACTCGTGGAGGGATATGAAAGCTCACTTCAAATTGAAGTATGCGCTGAAGATGTTACGTAGTAGGCCAATGAAAGCTTCGCAAATAAACCATCCAGCCAGCTCAGAAAACACAACTACATCAAAAAAAACTTACTTGTATCGTTCACCTCTTCTGTTGTATTTGTATCTCCTAAATGTTCATTATGAATTCCATTTGTCTCTTGATTTTGAGCAGGTTTCATTTGTTTATAAAGTTGTTGTAAACGTAGACGTAAGCGTTTCCGGTCATCGACAAGACGTTGCAGTAGTAATTCACGAGCTCTAGCACGTTTTGCTGCAGCAGCACGTCTATGCGTGAATAGAGTTACATATTCTTCAACTGTTGTCGCTTCCATCTCCAACTGAGCATTTACACTTTCTAATCGACTGCGTTCCTCTGAAACCGTGCTGAGTTCTTCCATACATTTGATAAATTTAGCTTCTAATTGTGTATGAGCAACCTATAAAAAAATTAAGTACAACATTAGTTTACTGCTATTTGGTGATGATTGATTTTTCAATATATTGACAGTTGAATAATTCTGTGCTTCATATAAAGTGGTTATTGTGATTTTGGTTTTTAATGTCGATTGACACATTTAAGCCTATTAGATGGTGGGAGGGGCAATCGGTAGGAGGCCTTCGATCTAAGTTTTGAGCTTTTTAGCACTCACCAGTCAGAAAAGCGTATCTGCAACCTTGAGGGGATCCATGTCCCTTCTGAGACTGAAACGTGTGTCCCTCAGTTTTGCAGTCAGTGAGGTTACCATGGACCTATTCGGACTCACAATTGACCTCATATGTAGGACTGTATTGGATATTTTTTGATTGGAAATTGGTGAAAAGTGTACTGCTCAGTAGTCCGCTCCGTCCTTCTTTATAGCTGTGAGTGAGACATGGAGATTGAGAGTGGAAGACATGAAAAGATTAGCTGTCTTTGATCATATGTGCTTGCATTCTATCTCCTGTGTGAAGTGGTATAATAAGGTGAGCAATATTGAGGTTAGGCCTCAGTCGAGTGCTAGGTACGGAGGGGAAATCAATCGACATGGCTTTGAGGCTACATCGACTGAGATGGTTAGAACATGTGTTACGTATGTCTAGTGATCGCCTTCCTCGACAGAAGGCAATGTAAGCTGACATAGGGTCACACTGGAAAAGAGCTAGCAGTGGTCCAACCAACGCTCAAAACATGGCACCAGTCAGTTAGTTTAAGCCAGCCATGTACGAAGGTGTAGACTTCCTGGTTGGGGTCCTCGGGACGGTAAAAAAAAAAATGAAGGTTGGAGAAAATCGATGACATGGCTCAAAATCGTTCTCAATGGCTGGCGCAGATGCATCCACTCCCTGTGACTTATGATTTCCAATGAAACTATATGGAGGGGAAATCAATCGACGAGGCTGTGAAATTACATCGACTGAGATGGTTAGGACATGTGTTTCGTATGCCTAGTCATCACCTTCCTCGATGGTCAATGTTAGCTGACATAGGGTCAGGCTGGAAAAGGGCTAGCGGCGGTCAAACCAAAACATGGCTTCATCAGTCAATGAAATCCACAACAGTTAGTCTAGGCCACGTAGGAAGGTGTAGACTTCCTGGTTGGGGTCCTCAGGACGGTAAAAACCAATGGCTGGAGACAATTGGTGATGTGGCTCAAAATCGTTCTCCATGGCTGGTGTAGATGCATCCACTCCTTGTGACTTATGATTACCAATGAAACTATATCGTTTTTCCTTATTACTATTCCTTTGTCTCACACCTCTGTTTACTGTCTCTATTATGCATTTCTCCTACTTTCTTTTCTTGCTTTGTGTGCTACATGGAGGGAGTGTGGCGACTTGAACTGCTGCACATCGGTGCAAAATTCTATGTCGAATACAGACAGACAGACAGAGTCCATGAATAGTGCAGATTGAATTCTGTTTTCCATCTTACCACTTTTCATACAGTTGTGAAGTGCAATCACAAGGCAAGAACTAGAATATAACAGTAACAGCTGAATCCTCACTCTTTGAGTTGTATAGAAGGTGGATGTCACAAGCTACTACTACTCAACAGGCCTTTAGACATCCTACACTAAACCTACTTAAGTGAACACCACATTTCTAAGCGAGTGATCACTTAACACGTGTTGCATATATGCTATTTTTTTTCATTGGACACTAGTGACTAGTGTGATGTGTCTAGTCCTTTCTTTGGTGCAGACTGAATTCTATCAGTCAGGTTTGCAATGTAGCCACCATTCTAAGTAGCTCACCATCACGGTGCACATTGATTTGATGATATTAGATAGTTGGAGGGGATCGGCAGGAAGGGACATGAATTCCTTCAAGGTTGCAGATACGCCTTGCTGAAGAGTGCCAACTAGCACGAAACATAGGTCCAAGGCTTCGTGTCGATCGCCTCCAACTATCTAATATATACTATTTATTGCAACTGATGTGAATTTAAAACTATATCGATTTCTACTTATCAACTTTACGTAGCATGCTACGTCTAATCTTCACGTAGTTACGTAACATCAATTTCGTGTCATTAATTTCAATTCAGTTACCCTAAAACATTTCTATGTAGCAGCGGTCATGAGCACACTAAATGTATGAGGGCTAACGACATTTTTCGGCCGCTTATGAGTAAGTAAGTATGGTGAGATTCAAACCCGAGACCCACTTACTGGGAGGAAGTCGAATGGTAAAGCAAGTGAAACACACATCTTTATACGGTCACTCTGCAATAATCATATAGTTCTCAGGATTTTAAGAAGGATTTAGTAGAAATTAGACTTGAACTGACATCAGTTAGGGGACCAGTACAAATCCAGAAGAACCAGACGCCTGTTTCATCATAGATTGAGACTCTTCAGTAGTACATATCCATGATCACACTCAACAGGTATCGAACTCAGGATCTTCAGGTTGTGAATTGAGCTCGTTGGTAATATAACTGACCCAATTATCACGCTAAAAATCATTTACGCAATACGTGCGGTGGTCGTCTATGCTGCATTACTCGAATATTTTAGTACATTTGCAAATTCAAAACTTTCTTCTATAGTATTACTCCGTAAATTTACTTCACATCATTCATGATTGTCAGTGTTCTGCACATACTTGGCTCGCATATAAACTACTAGTCAGTACAACATTACAAAAAACAGTAATCGAAAACAGCATTTCAAAAAACCTCAGTGATGGAAGGACAACGGTGAAAAGCTTAGTGTTTACGGTACTTGTAAGTAACAAGGACACTATAGAAAACTGCTTATGGAAAAAAGTGTCTGTCGCGGACTGACTGTCTGCTTTCAATATAGAACTTTGCACCGATATGCAGCAGTTCGAGTCGCCACACTTCACTCAGCACACAAAGCAAGAGAAGAAAGCAAAAAAATGCAAAATAGACACAGTAAACAGAGATATGAGGCAAAAAGAATAGTAATATCAAAGAACAATATAGTTTTATTGGGTATTATAAGTCACAAGGAGTTGATGCATGTGCACCAGCCATTGACAACGATTTTGAGCCATATCATCAATTGTGTCCAGCCGCCATTGATGTTTACCGTCCCGAGGACCCCAACCAGGAAGTCTACACCTCCCTACGTGACTGGCTGGCTTGAACTAACTGTTGTGGATTTCATGGACTGATGAAGCCATGTTTTGGTTTGATCACCACTAGCTCTTTTCCAACCTGACACTATGTCATCTAACATTGTTGTTCAACGAAGGCGATGGCTAGTCGTACAGGCGTAGCACATGTCCTAACCATCTCGTACAATTGGTGTAACTTCACAGCCTCATCTATTGATTTCCCCTCCTTACTTAGCACTCGACGCTTAGTCTCAATATAAATCACACTATTATACCAATTAAAACGGGAGATAGAACGCAGACACCTATGAACAAAGACATCTAGCCTTTTCGTATCTTCCACTTTCTATGGCCATATCTCACAGCCGTACAGAAAGACGTAGTGAACTCTTGAACCGAATGGCCTACGAGCTCGCTTTGTAACCCAGAGGTCTTCGATTCGATCCCTAGTGGAGTCGTGGGAGAATACTGGAGAAGAGTCCCAAACAAGAACAAAACAACCATCCAGTACTCCTTGGTTTTCAATAGTTCCCCAACTGACATTAATTCGCGATCAATCTTGAAATCAATTAAATCCCCGCAAAGTGACACTTGAGGAACAAAGTGATCATACACACAAACACATACTGTTTATTCAGACATTGCTAGAAGAGATTTTGGCAAGCATAGGACCGACACGAACTTTGAAATAACTAACACTGAAGAGAGAAATGAATCAATCAATAAAAAATTTTTTTAAACACATTTTTATACGGTAACTCTTCAATAATCATATAGTTCCCAGAACTTTAAGAAGGATTTAGTAGAAATTAGGCTTGATCTGACATCAGTTAGGGGGCCGGTCCAGATCCGGAAAAACTGGATAGCTGTTTCGTTCTAGATTGGGACACCCCAGTAGAACGTATCCATGATGCCAGCCACGGGCTATCGAGCTCAGGCCCTTTAGATTGTGAGTTGACTCCGTTGGTAGTATAACTAAGCCAACTCGAAACTAAAACTTGAGAAAGTAGACCATCATTCCAAAATCATTTGAGCAATACGTGTGCGGATCATCTATGTTGGATTATTCGAATACTCTAGTACTTTTTTAAATTCAAACCTTTCATCTATAGTATTACACCGTTAATTTATTTCACATCATTTTTCGTTATCAGTGTTCTGCACATAATTCACCTACATGTAAACTCCTATTCAGTAAAACACTAAAAGACGTTAATCGCCAAGAGCTTTAAAAAAACCTTAGCAATAGAAGGACAACGGTGAAAAGCTTAGCGATACCCCGTACTTGCATGTAACAAAGACACTAGAAAAAACCACTAATGGGAAAACCTGTCCATTGCCGACTGACTGACACACTGGTTTCAACAAAGAATTTTGCACACATATGCACTAGTTCGAGTTGTCACACTCCTTCCATGTAGCAACACAAACCAAGAGAAGAGAGTAAAGAGAGATAATAAAACAAAAGTATGAGTGAGGCAAAAAGAATAGTAATATGAAAGAATAGTAGATTTTTATTAGATATGACAAATCACCTGACAAAGAGTGGGTGCATCTGCACCAGCCATTGGTAACGAGGATTTTGAGCTAGCCATACCACCGATCATGTCTGCAGCCTTCACTGGTTCTTAACATGCTGAGGACTCCAACCAGCCAAGAAGTCTACACCTACCTACGTGACTGGCTGGTTTGAAATAACTGTTGTGGATTTCATTGACTGATGAAGCCATGTTTTGGTTTGACAATCACTAGCTTTTTTCCAACCTGAGCGGTCCAATGTCAGCTAACCTTGCCCGTCGTCGATCGAGGAAGGCGATGGTTAGGCATGTGTAACAACACATATCCTAACCATCACAATTGGTGTAACCTTAAAAACTTGTCGATTGATTATTCCTTGTTACCACCTACCACTCGACGCTTAACCTCAATATCACTCATCCGATTATACCAACTAACACGGGAGAAAGAATGCAGACAGCCAGTCTTTTCGTATCTTCCACTTTCAATGGCGGTGTTTCATAACTACGGAGGCGAATGGTCTACGAGCTCGTTTTGTAAACTGTAGGTCCCGGACTTGATCCCTAGTGGAATCACGGGTGCGTACAAGCGAAGAGTCCCAAACAACGACAAAACAACCATCCAGTACTCCTTGGTTTCCAATAGTTCCCCAACTGACATCAATTCGCGAACAATCTTGAAATCAATTAAATCCCCGCAAAGTAACACTTGAAGAACAAATTGATTATACACACACAAACACATACCGTTGATGGACACATTGCTAGAAGAGTTTGTTCACAAGTATAGGACCAACACAAACTATGAAATAACTGAGACTGAAGAGAGAAATGAACCAATCAGTAAAATTTTTTTAAAAACAACCCACCAAGCGATCATTATCATCACTTATTATTTCGACTAAATGGCGCCTAACAATGATAAAACTGTGTGTTACACAAACACTCATTAAAACTTAACTGACAGAAACACACATAAAAACTAAATTTCTTGAAACAACCTTTATAGAGTAAAGAAATGCCAATAAATCTCAACAAATAAAACAAAAAAAAAGTGTGAAAATCTCATTTACTTGAAGTATTTCCAAGTCCTCTAATGCTTTCTGTTCCATAGATATTGAGCATTGTACACAAGTGTCATTTACACTCAATGATGATTTACACATCAACTGTTTAACAGACTCTTCCAAGGTGTTAATACAATATGCAGGATCGCTGAATTGATTCATTAATTCTTTATCTTGTTCATTTTGTACTTGTAATTCATAACACAGTTTGGTTACACGTGTAAATAAATTTCGTAACATTGTTACTTCATTTGTAAGTTGGTTGACATGTATCTATGGTAACAGAAGAGAGTTTCAGTTGTACAATATTAAATATAATGTTAACAAAACATAATGACAATATATATTCAGATTAGTAATTATATCGCTAAGCTATCAAATCTTTTCTCTTAAAAAATAATCTATCGAATTTACTTCACCTGATATTGTTTTAATCAATCAATCACGCTCTTAAATTGTAACGTTATTTTTCGCGCGCATTTTAAATACCCCTCCACCTACTACTACAGTTATGCAGTTTTTTGAAGGAAATGAGGGATAGATATAATGAAGTAGATAAGGGCTATATATCCAACAAATATTGCATGTCAAATCACACATATACTTTTGCTGTTTTTTCAACACTCCGGTACAATAAGTGAATATTTTCGTAGTAAAACACGTTCGGAGGGGTCTGTTAGAATTCCAACGAAATTACATAATAGATAAATGGCAACAGTACCTAATAATAACAATAGTAGTGACTTTATTCTAATTAGCATTTATACAACGTGCAGAATTCACCGGGGAATTTATTGCATAAACAGTTCTCCTTTGTACAAGATCTTCACACGACCGATAGCTGCTACCTTACACATAGCAATGACCCACCAACAAAATACACTGGCTGGAACTATTGTCCCTGCAGGTCCTACCATGCCAGGAAGGTTGTTAGAATAGCGACTAGACTAAAAGCAGTTACCGGCATTATGTAAGAAATTTTTTACACTACGAAGGGGATTTACAACAGGTCACTGCAGACTTTCATCGACGGCTGCCCACTTCGCTGGCTCCATACTGAAGATCAAATGGCCAGAAAGAATAAGCAATAAGAAACTATGGGGGAAAACCAACCAAGAGCTGATCGTTCAACAAAAAATGTAGGAGAAAGTGGAGGTGGATCGGGCATACATTGAGGAGGCCGCTGAATGACAGCGCACGCCAGACCATCGCTCGAGTGGAATGCAAATGGAAATCGATGAGTGGGTCGTCCTAGGGTGACATGGAGGAGTTCGTGTGAGGAAAAGATGAGAGAGTTTGGTTAATCGTGGACCCAGCTGAAGAGGACAGCAGAAAACAGAACAAAGTTGAGATGTGTTGTTGAAGCCCTATGCTCCACTCGAAACGCAAAGGAATAATAAGCAAATAAAACCACTAAGGTTACCACTTATGGTTTATTAGCCAATCACATATTGCGATTTGGAAACTTCCGAATCATAAACGAAACTATTGTGGATTTCGCACCATAAAATGAGTAATTCGCAAATTCCGAATTTGATTCTACAGTAAAGCCTGTGTCTTGAGCGTTTCCTCTTTCGTTTACACATGTGGCAGCGTTGTTGGCGCTGTTGTGATTATAATCCGATTACAGCTTCTTTTTGTTAGTACGTTAGGTCTTTATTCTTCACAGTCTCTACTAGAGGTTCTGGTGACGGTCATATAATAAATAAATTTATTTATTATTACTTGATTAAATCATCAGTTAAGCTGTCAATAATAGCTGTCTTTGCTCAATACTCAAGATCAGATGGCCACCTAGAAAAGATCAGCAATAGTGAGGGATCTCTGGGAGCGAACCAACCCAGAAGGAACCGATTGTGCAACAAAAAGGCAGGAAGAAATAGAGGTGGATTGATTGACCATACTCTGAGAAAACAAGCCACCAAGTGAGTGACATCACACACTAGGCCATTGCCCTCGAGTGAAACATAAATGGGTAGCGGTGAGTTGGTCGTAAGTGCGAGGGTGACATGGAGGAGGTGATGTGAAGAAGAGATGAAAGAATGTGGGCAGACGTGAAACCAGGTGAAAATATTGGCAAAGAACCACACGCAATAAAGTCATGCGGCTGAAGTCGTATGTTCCTCTAGGAACTAACGGAGACAATAAAATATAATAATGAACTGTCGACTGATTCATACCACCTTTTCCTCCTTCCTATAATTTCAATTTATAGATATATCTGGTTCGAGAGATTATCACTGCTTTAACTTAGTTTCCCGGAACGGATTCCTTATGTAACACAGGATATGTAGCACACTCACAGTATGAGGGCTGACGTAGAATGGGACTCGAACCCAGACCTTCTTGGTTGTAAGTCGAGTATTTTAGTCTGTGAGCTACATCATTAAAAAAAAGTTGACATCAGTTTTCGTGGGATTTCTGCATATCCGCACACACCTCACTGTCTCCTAGTCATATTAAAAAACTTGTGATTACACGGAGTCACATAATATTCAAATTACCTGATCTGTTTCAATTTTTGCCAATAACGCATTCATATTAGTTGCCTCTTGTTGTTCTTGTTGCTGCTGCTGTTGTTCTTGTTGTCCTTGGTATTGTTCATGTTGAATAGAATCACTTTTTCCTTGGTTATTTTGTTCCTGTACATCATCTTCTATATGAATAGTTTGTATTATCTTGTCAACGGATAGCACATTTGTCGACTGATTCATTGTCTCCGCTTGATTTAAACTTTCCGCTTGTTGTAAAATATTTAAATGTTCAATTTGTTTAGACAGGGCATAATTCATTTCATTGGCTGATTTTAATTCTAATTGATAGGCATCACACTGAGAGAAGATAAAAAACAGAAAAAGTAACAATTTTGGATTACTTGAAAAGATTTTTGTAACTCGAGTGAATGGTTATTTTTCCTTTTTTAATTGAGAACATTTGATTATCATCCTAGACAACATATACAGAGTGTAATTCATCTACCTTGGTGTCCCAAACACTGTAAAACTTGACTGTTACAGTTCGCAGATAATTTGTGCCTTTCGTTGTAAACATCTAGGAACATATGGCATAATACAGAAGGATTTGGTGTAATGCTGAAAGGACTCAAAAGCTCAGATGCATGTTTGCACACTAAGCTGTGATTTAGATGAATTTATCCAAGGATATAAATATAAGACATGGGCACAGTGGTAGAATGTAACTCCATTATGGATAAGATGTTTATTTTGATAAATCATACAGTGTTATACAGTAATATTTACTGATGACCACGTTTCCAGCACAATGTATTACTGCTCATAATCATATAATAATAATAATAATAATAATAATAATTTACTTTATTCCAAAAACAGTACTTGTGATACAGAATGGAATTTTCAGCATTAATCACAATATTGCATCTAATTTCCTCATAATTATAAATAAAATTAATCACACAGAAAAACTTTTCCACATTTACAATAGGGGTAATGTCAAAAACATGAAGCATTAAAAAATGGGAATAATAATAATGACAACAGCTAAGGTAATAAAAATAATAATACAAGTGAAAATTGCCATCGGCTTGTTTCACACAGTATTGTCGATGGCGTATACAAATCCTTGCATGTTTAAAAATATTGAATATAATGTTCTCTTTACATGATATGGTGAGGGGGAAAAACAAAGATTACAGCAGTCATAGAGATAAGTTGGTGTTTGCAGTTATGAAAGTAAAACAAAGAAGCAACAGGACCATAAATATAAAGAAATAATAAAAGTAAAACTTGAAGGTATATAAGGATGGATGGAGGAGATTGTTTATTTACTAGATGAAAAAAGGTTAGTTGAGTTATACCCGAGTGCCTTAACTTCTCAATGTAAAATGTCAGGCGGAATATTTTACTGGAGATCGCTAAGAAATGGGAAGACCAGGAGAGATCAGAAGAGAGAATAAGTCCAAGATACTTAATTTCTAATTTAATTCCTATATCATTACCGTCAATCTTACAAGTGTCATGAGAATCGACGGCTTCTTTTAACTGTCGTTTACATCTTTTTAGCTGAAATTAACAGTTTGACATTTAGAAGGATTCAGTTTAAGACCGTTAGACACAGACCATTTACTGACTCCCGACAGAAAGCTATTTATTTTGGTACAATCTAGCTGGGAGTTTACAGCCATTGAAACTGTTAAATCACCAGCGTACTTCACACAAAGTTTATATCATCAGAGTGAGGCAAGTCATATCAAGGCACTACTCATATATCTTTTTTGCTTCGTTTATATACATGAGTAAAAATTGATGATTAGACATTTGAATTAAATAAAATGATGTACATTCAGAAATAATAATACGAGTGTTATTGATCAAGTACAATCAGATGGGAAACAAGACGAGTGTTTTTATAGTCAAAATAATAAGTAACTTGTAAGAATGTTATAATGTGAATTGAAATGAATACATTTTAACATTATTTATTATCCTACTCTGATTTGACTGGTGGTAATAACAACATCCATATTTCTGGTATTTGCGTTGAGCTATTTCTGTTGTATATGTTGAGTGTAGCAGACTCGATGAACCAGGCAGGATTCAGTAATCAATCTCTCTCTATCTCCGCCTACCTATATAACCTTTTAGGAATTTTGACTCTGTGTCACTCACCCTATTGTGTGGTTGTGTGTTAATGCATGCATGCAGTGAAACTGCTGAGCTTTTTTTTCTAAATTACTCATCTGTCTTCGTGGGTGAGATCAATCATGTCTAACTTTAGCACACCATTTATTGCAAAAATTAAAGGGTAAAACCAACTGCATAAAATGTATCATTTTGGGGGAATAAGAGGAGTATAGTCAAGCATCATGTTCTTCTTCACAAGTGAAGATGAGAGATGGATGTGCATCATTAAATTTCATCAAAATTCTTGTCATTTTTGTCAGCTAACTTCGTCATCAAGAATGATAAACGGTATCATCAACACAACGAAAATAACAGTCCATTTTATCTATTACTTGTTTCAATGGACCATTTTCAAGCGCCTAGCAAGAAAGAAATCTGCCGAAATCGAACCTAATGGAGAACCACGCATGGTAACATCGTCGGTTTGTCTGTAATAAAGTTTGTTGAATATGAAATGTACATTCATAGTGCAGCTTGGAAGCAGCACTTTCAGACTAATAATTGGAATTCCTATGTCGAACCACTTTTCTAGTATTTATTGGCATATGAATTCCACAGTCTCCATAAGAGGTACATTGGTGAATAGTGATGCAACATCCCATACCGAAAGGACATAGCTGAACAACTTCAAAGATTGTTTGCCTCATATAATATTAAAGTCTATGTCAAACCTTCTAATTCTCTAGAGAAGGCGTCGGTGCATGTCAAAGAATGTCACAAAGTAATTGTGTCTACAAGATAGTGTTCCGAATGTGAAGCATGCTATATAGGGGAGAGCAGTAGACAGGTGAAGGTCAGAGTGAATGAATATAGACTATGCACGAAACGTCCACCTAGAAATGAAGTAGAACTAGAAAGTCTAGAAAAAAGATCAGCTATAGCAATGCGTGCTATAGACAGTGGACATAAGATTGATTTCGACAATGTCGAAATTCTTGGAAGAGGATTTCATTCACATAAAGAAAGATTGACTTCTGAAGCCTTGCACATCTTAACCACATCGAATGCAGTGAATAGGAAAGATGGGATAAACTTATCATCCATATGGCAAACTCTTATGAAGCAAGACAGATGAAAAAGTCAATAAGCACTCTATGAGCTTCCATGACCTTTTAAAGCATATAGGATCATGTTTATCATATATGAATTCACGTATCTTCCATATGACAAATAACATACATACACACACACACACTCATACAAAACTAACCTATACAAATTAACTATAGAAGAGTGAATACAACAACAACTTGACATTAGTCTTTACAAATATATATTTTTCAAGTATTGGTTTGGTAATTATTGATATAAGTATAAAATTTGGGCACTGTGGTAGAGTATAATTCCATAATGGATAAGATTTTATTTCGATAAATCACACAGTGTAGTACAGTTATATTAACTGATGACGTTTCGAGCACAAACTATTGCTCATAATCATATCAGGTTACTCACACAACTTCTTTCCTTCATTTATATACATGTGTGGAATCGACTAGATATTGGAATAAAATTCAATATGAGATAATGTACATTCAGAAAAAATAGTACGAGTGTTATAAATCCATTACAATTAGATGGGAAATACGACGAGTGTTTTTATAGTCATAATAAGTTGATTGTTAGAATGTGTTGATGTGTTTGAATGGAAATAGAATTTTAAGATTATTTATCATCCTCTTCTGATTTGACTGGCGGTAATAATATCTTCCATATTTCTGGTATTTGCATTGAGTCACTTCTGTTGCATGTGTTGGGTGTAGACTCGATGAATAAGGATTCCGTAATCAACCTCTCTCTCCACCTACCTATATTACTTTTTAGAATTTTAACAAACAACCATACAATAGGGTGGGATAGGGTTAAAATTCTAAAAAGTAATATAGGTAGGTGGAGAGAGAGGTTGATTACGGAATCCTTATTCATCGAGTCTACACCCAACACATGCAACAGAAGTGACTCAATGCAAATACCAGAAATATGGAAGATATTATTACCGCCAGTCAAATCAGAAGAGGATGATAAATAATCTTAAAATTCTATTTCCATTCAAACACATCAACACATTCTAACAATCAACTTATTATGACTATAAAAACACTCGTCGTATTTCCCATCTAATTGTAATGGATTTATAACACTCGTACTATTTTTTCTGAATGTACATTATCTCATATTGAATTTTATTCCAATATCTAGTCGATTCCACACATGTATATAAATGAAGGAAAGAAGTTGTGTGAGTAACCTGATATGATTATGAGCAATAGTTTGTGCTCGAAACGTCATCAGTTAATATAACTGTACTACACTGTGTGATTTATCAAAATAAAATCTTATCCATTATGGTATTGGTTTGGTAGGGATTTTGTTTAATTGCATGGAGGATTTCATCATGAGCTGGCAGAAGTAAGAATTCAAGGACCATTGGATCGGGTCCCAGTGGCTCGCCTTGTAACCAGAAGGTCCTGGGTTCGAATCCCGGTGGGCGCGTACTGATGAAGAGTCCCAAACTAGGAAGGTGGCAATTAGAAAGTTTAAACCACCTTTATGCGTTCAAAATCAATTCGTCATCACATTAAACATCCTTTGGTGAACTTTGTTTTGATACCAGCCAGGGTAGATGTACTATTACCTCTGTTATTTGGTTTAGTGGTCTTCATTGTTATTTTTACCTTGAATATGTCCTTTAAACCTGACCTAAGTAGTCTATTTTCTCACCTCTTAGCTCTTTATTAATTTCATATGTGTATTCCTATGACAAGTTAATGTGTCTGATCAGATTGTTCGAAATGTGTTGCGCAAATACAGCATTACACGATTCACACAAATTACGTCTTCTTATTGCTTTATCTAAATTAATAAAGGGAACTAATTGTTTTAAATATTATTATAACGCTCTCGTGCGTCGGTGGCACAGCGGTTAGGACGCTCGCCGACCATCCAAATGGTCCGGGGTTCGATCCCCGGTCGACGCACTCATTTACCTAGTTAAGCCAGAAACAAAAGCTGGTAAAGAGGAAAGTTTGGGTATGAGGCTAGCAACCCCATCCTGTAAAAAATCAACACTACTACGGAAACTTCAAGCCTCTAGCTTGAGGCCCTATTTTCCACTAGGAACGTAAAGGAATACAAAAGAAAAAATAACGTTCCCATTCTTCTAGACACAAGTACACAAATTTGATATTCTCATACAGAGGAGAAAAGAAATAATGAGAGGTTGTTTGTTTTAAACACTGTTGTCGAGGCATCACATCAGAGAACCAACCATATATTGATTAAACTGGGGTAATTCAAATTGCAAACTGTCATTCATTTTGTGTTTGTTTGTTTTCTGTTTAATAAAAGATTCCTTGACACAAGAAGCAGCAGGTCCAGACGGGGAAAAAACCATAGGCCATTAAAATTTTAATTCGAATTCATATAAAGTTACACAAAAAAAATGATTTTTAAAGAACAGTTACTTCACATAAGTGTCAAATTTACACTTAGAAAACAGAAAGATTGAGCGAAGAAATATTTACCTTTTTTAATTAGATCCTCATCTCACTCTGGCTCTACTCTTATATACACCTATAGCATTTTTATTACAATACACAACCATTTACCCATCAAGTGGTATGCGATATGTTTGTTAACAACAATTAGTCAGTGTCAACATGTCAATGTGTATCTACCAGTTTGACTGCAGCTGCGGAGACAGCTAAATTGAGCGTACACAATTAGGCAGGTTCATTATCGTATTTCCGAACATCATCCAACATGGTTAAGCAAGGGACAAACAAAATCCACTCGTAGCTCTATTTTGGCACACCTTGTAAGACACCTAGTGAGCATAAGGTTGACGTTAATATTGCATTTAAAATTATCTATCGCATCCCTACTAATCTTAATTTTGCTCTACGAGTTCGTCTTCTACAGACAGCTGAAGCAATAGAAATCCACCTGAAGAAGCCAAGCCTATGTGTTCAGAAGAAATTTGTACAGCCACTTTCTTTACTTTGGCCATCTTTAAATGAATGTATAAACCGGACCACTTTGCTCCCCTCCTCCTAAATCTTTAAAAATTGCAATTGTCCAAAATATTTTATTATTTTTTCTGACTACTTCATCTTTAATTGCATGTTAGCCTTGTAAAATAATTTATTATTATGACCAATTCATCCTTAGTTAGAAGTTATCATTGTCCGAATCGTTTTATTTTCTTTAACAATCTGCTACGTAATCAGCCTGTGCACACGCTTATTCCCTAATTACTCTTCATGTTTTCCAAAATTAAACACTACGCAATCCATGTGTTTCAACCATTTCTACCTTTTAATTGTGTGTGTATTGATTTTCTTCGTTAATTATCACCCCACTGTTTGACATGTTGACACTGACTAATTATTGTTAACAAACATATCGCATACCACTCGATTAGTAAACCGTTGTGTATTGTAATAAAAATGTTATACGTGTATATAAGAGTAGAGCCAGAGATGAGGATCTAATTGAAAAGTAAATATTTATTCGCTCAATCTTTCTGTTTTCTAAATGTTTAAATGGGGATTTTTTCTATATTGAAATTCACACACACTCTGACAAAATGCAAAGTCTTCTGAACACCTTGAGCTGCAATCTACGAATGTTTGGCATGCGATTCGCTCCCGCCAAATGCAAGATGATGTTACAGGATTGGACTACACCAACTCCCAGATTAGAAATAGGAAGTGAAGTGGTAGAGCACGTTGACCTCTTCACTTATTTCGGAAGTACCATCAGCCAAAACGGGTTCATCTCTGACGAAATCTCAGCACGGATGCAGAGGGCTAGTTTCGCATATGCCAGTTTACGCCGTCTCTGGCGTAGACGTGATATCTGCCTAAAGAGCGAGTGTACTGCTCATCAGTCCGCTCCGTCCTCCTTTATGACTAGCTGTGAGACCTGACCATTGAGAGTGGAAGACATGAAAAGATTAGTTGTCCTTGATCATAGGTGTCTGCGTTCTATCTCTCATGTGAAGTGGTATAATAAGTTGAGCAATATTGAGGTTAGGCGTCGAGTGGTAGGTTAGGTAAGGAGGGGAAATCAATCGACGAGGCTGTGAAATTACATCGACTGAGATGGTTAGGACATGTGTTTCGTATGCCTAGTCATCACCTTCCTCGATGGTCAATGTTAGCTGACATAGGGTCAGGCTGGAAAAGGGCTAGCGGCGGTCAAACCAAAACATGGCTTCATCAGTCAATGAAATCCACAACAGTTAGTCTAGGCCACGTAGGAAGGTGTAGACTTCCTGGTTGGGGTCCTCAGGACGGTAAAAACCAATGGCTGGAGACAATTGGTGATGTGGCTCAAAATCGTTCTCCATGGCTGGTGTAGATGCATCCACTCCTTGTGACTTATGATTACCAATGAAACTATATCGTTTTTCCTTATTACTATTCCTTTGTCTCACACCTCTGTTTACTGTCTCTATTATGCATTTCTCCTACTTTCTTTTCTTGCTTTGTGTGCTACATGGAGGGAGTGTGGCGACTTGAACTGCTGCGCATCGGTGCAAAGTTCTATGTCGAAAACAGACAGACAAACACTTTACACAGTTTGAGATGATTATTTCACCAAGTGTTTGTGTGCTTAAGAAACCCAGAACACGGTGCAGATAACAATATGTAAGCCTACTTGATGATAATGCCTACAGGCATGGCAATCAAGATACCGAGCATCAAAGCATAAAACGATATACTACTAATTAATTGAAATGAGTCGTTCCATTCCAAATGGACGTGTTTTAAACACCAGACCACCGGTTCGCTCATTGAAGGTGAAGCTCATCCACCAGTGTACACGGTTAGTTCAGCGCTCAGTTCAGCCAGCCGAATCAACGTAAATAAATAAATATAAACAAGTCATTCAGTTTCTATTTTAGTAGATTGTGATTGTAAAATCAATTGACAATTATTTAACACACACGATGAAAGGTGATCTTTTAGATTATCTTTTCGAAACACCCCTGGCTGTCAGTCAGTATTTCAGTTTGTCTAGTGTAGACTTTCAATCCTGCTCTACGCATGAATATCTACTGAAATCAAGGCACATACACCAACGGAACCGATTTGGGAACACCAGTGCCTAAAGTTTCCAAGTTGATAATATTTGTATAGATGACTGGAAGTTTCTCCACAGGCACGACGAATCGACACTAATTCGCCAACTACTGAAAACCAGAGCGTACTGAATAGTTGTTTCGTCCTAGCTTAGGACTCTTCAATAGTACGCATGCATGACCCACACTAGGAGTAGAACCCATAGTTGACAGGCAACGAAGCGAGCACGTTACCATTCAGTAAACGGTTAGTGAATTCTAGTTTTTGCTAATTATTTTTATTTATTCTGCCGTTGGGCCGCCGACGCAGTTTCTGCTAATTCATGACATTTATCAGAAAAATGATGAAAGGAAAAAACATAAATATGTATTCAATTGTGTGTATGTGCAGAGAGAGAAGACAAGAATACGCTGGACCACTAATAAGAAAACTCTGGAAGATGTGGATCTCGTGGATGACTTATGTCTAATGTGACACAAACTCGAAGACTCGCAGGGGAAAACCAACAAACTAACTGAAGAAGCAGCGAAGACAGGACTTCAAGTGAACATACAGAAGACGGAGGTGATGAAGATAACCAACCAACAACTGCCAACGACAGAAATATGAAACAGGTCGCTTCCTTTACTTATCTAGGAAGCATCGGTCTAACTACAGGCGACAGGACGAATGAAGATGTCGAATCCAAAAAAGGAAATGCATGGTAGACCGTCATTACTCTAAAATGAGTTTGGAAATCTTCTGCATTCAGCATAAGGAATAAAATTCATCTTTTCAATGTTAAGTCAGTCGATTCTCCTATATAGGTCAGAAATTTGGCTCACGTGTCACGAAAATCCTCTCCAACAGGCTAGTGTTGTTGTAGACTTCTATCAACAACTGCTCACTTCACTGGCTCCATACTGATGATCAAATGGTCAGACAGAAAGAATAAGCAACAAGAAACGCTGGTCACCAACGAACTAATCAATAACCTAGTGCTCAACAAATAAGTAGAAGAAAGTGGAGATAGACTCAGCACACACTGAGGAGACTTTTGGTTGACATCACACTCAATGCAGGCCATCGCTCGAGTGAAACCCGAATGAACAACGACAAGTTCGAGGGAGACATAGAGATCATATCGGGGAGGCCAGCTTAAGAGAATAGAACAATGCGGAGGTGTACTGTCGACGCCCTCTATAATTCCACCACTCGGGGAACCCAAAGGATCAATAATAATTAGAGAATCAATCAATCAAGCACTAACTTACCTGTTTACTTAGTTCATCAACTTGTTTTTGATAATTTGTCATTGAATTACTCGATTGTTTACATTCAGATTCTAATTGTTGTAATTGTACGCTTAGATTAGCATTTGTTGTAGTCTATACAAAATGGAAAATGTAAATTGCGTGGGCGTATGAAGCAAGGAGAATAAATCAATATTTTATTTATTAATATATCGATTTTTTTCAAAAATAACAATGTAGATAAATAAATCATTTTTATATATATGTATATATATTTATTTGTTTGTACATTTTTTTAAAAATCATTATACGTGGTATATAAAATAGGACTCAGTTCACTACATCAAATTTCTTATTATATATGAGGCTATGAACCGACCGCACTTATTATTTATTACGAGTGAGTACTTATGCGATAGCAAGGAGACACGGCCAACTTTTCGTTTCCAATCTGAGTTCCAATTGAGGAGTTGGAGTGTGCGTGATGAGACTCATCAACGGGGTCCTGTATTAACTTTTACTTATTTGTGCCGACTCTCTGCACTATGTAAAATAGCCGTAATGAAGGTTCGGGTCTTGTTCTTCTGAGTTAAGTAAAGTAGCTTTTTTGACACTGATTGATTTCAGAATAATAAAGTTTTCTTTTGCTTCAAAGATCCTAACTTTGATATAAGTAAAAACCTTGGGCACTGTGGTACAGCATAACTCCATAATGGTCAAGATTTTATTTTGATAAATCACACAGTGCAGTGTTATACAGTAATATTAACTGATGACCAAGTTTCGAGCACAAACTATTGCTACTCATAATCATATCAAGACATTACTCACACAACTTTTTCCTTCATTTATAAACATGTGTGGAATTGACTAGATATTGAAATATCCAGGTGGCTACTGATACAAAAGAGATAGGCGTTCTGTCTTCCGTATTAAGGTGAGTAATAGTAAAATTAGGCCTCAGTCGACTGCTAGGTAAGGAAGGGAAATCAATAGACGAGGTTAAGTTACATCGATTGAGATGGTTAGGACATGTGCTACGCATGTATGCCCCCAGCCATCGCCTTCCTCGACCGACGACGGGCAATGTTAGCTGATATAGGACCACTCAGGTTGGAAAAGAGCTAGTTGTAGTGGTGGTCAAACCAAAACATGGCTTCATCAGTCAGAGAAACCCGCAACAGTTAGATTAAGGCAGTCACGTAGGTGAGTGTAGACCTCCTAGCCGGTTGGCGTCTTCGCGATGGTAGGAACCAATGGCAGCTGGAGACAATCGATGATATGGCTCAAAATCGTTCTCGTGTGACTCATAATAACCAGGAGAATTCTATTGTTCTTCCCCATTATACTATTTTTTTCACCTCACTCACACTTCTCTTTATTATCTCTCACTTTACTCTCCCCTATTGCTTTGTATGCTACTTGGAGGAAAAGTAGAAACTCTAACTGTTGCATACCTGTGCAAAGCTCTATACTGGAAACGAGTCATTCACACGGTCAGTCAGTCAAAGAGATAGGCCCCAAAATTAACTTCGAATTATAGACGGCAATATTGTAGAGCGAAACCAGATTATCGACATTAAAAAAAATGGAAAAAAAATAAACATGAGGTGTTTTGATAACATACCATTTGTGCATAGGCATCCTGCAAGTCGGTTACTTGTTGTTTCAAGGTTTTATTCTGTTCCATAGCTCGACTTAGAGCACTGCGTTCCGATGTAGCTGTAGCTAGAACACTGTCACGATCAGCTAGTGAAGCTTGTAAACTCTTCACAGTTTCTTGTAGTGAATACAATTGCATAGTTAATCGCTGAATCTATTTATTCACATAGTATCATTAGATCACATTATGTGATTATCATCAGCGCCAGCGTAAACAACAAAGACGCAACATAAAGGAAACGAGAGGATAAGAGAAATTAGATTGAATTTCACGAACAAATATTTTTACAATGGTTTATTACATAATGACAATCAGTTTACGGGATTTTCATCATGAGCTGACATTAGTTAGAGAACCATTGGAAAACCTGGGAGTACTGGACAGCTGTTTCGTCCTAGTTTGGGACTCTTCGGCAGTACGCAGCTACCGGGATTCGAACCCAGGGCATTCTGGTTACAAGGCGAGCTCGTATACCATTAAGCCACTGGGTTCGATTCCCGGTGGGTGCGTATTGCTGAAGAGTTCCAAACTAGGACGAAACAGCTGTCCAGTACTCCCAGTTTTTCCAATGGTTCTCTAACTAATGTCAGCTCATCATGAAAATCCTGTAACCAATCAAATCCCTACAAACCAACAATCAGTTTAATTTGATATGAAAATACAGGCGGGTGGGAGGGAGAAGTAGCCGTGTAAGACTTCAAAAAATAGTTAGACCATTTGTTCCATCAATGTGTACATGCATTTTGAGATGTTAGATAGAAAGCGTGGTGTGTGCTACTCACTAGAATTAGTAAGTAGCATATTGTGTGACATCATCCGCAAGAACCTTGGCATTCACTCACCACTTCCGAGACCATAGGATTCATATCAACTATGTCGTTACCTTCACCATTTCGTTCACCATCATCAGTCAGCTGGGCTACATTGACTAACTACAGCTGATAAGTGATTGCAGTAGATAAGGATTCCACAAACTAGACAGCTAGGAGTTGCACTACTAAATATTCGTCTTGGGTGGATAACGTGAGTCACAGAAGACTCATCAACTTTATAACCGAAACCAGTGGGTAGCCACCTTGATAAAGCTTCAGGTTCCTAAACAACTTTTCTATAGTTTGGTTTGTAAGGGTCTGTTATGTTTTTACGAGTTGGTCACGGATTGATATCAGTTAGAGAACCACTGAAAACCATGAAGTACTGGACAGCTGCTGTTTCACTCTAATTTGAGAATCATCAGCAGTACGCACCCACTGGGATTCGAACCCAGGACCTTCCGGTTACAAGGCAGGCTAGCTCGTATACCATTCAGCCACTGGGACCCAATTCAATGACCAACTCATGAATTCTAACTTCTACCAATTCGTGATTTAGCGCGACCCCGACCATTGTCGTTGGTGGGACATCCATCCACACACGTGACATCTAATTGGACCTCACTGATCACGACTTCTCACTTCTCTTACAAACCAAACTATAGAAAATTAATCTGATGCTTGCTAGTGACTTGCTACAGGATGGAGTTTCCTGGAGTTCTAGTGAGAAGTCGTGACCAGTGAGGTCCAATTACATGTCACGTGTGTGGATGGATGTCCCACCAACGACAATGGTCGGAGTCGCGCTAAATCACGAATGGGTAGAAGTTAGAATTCATGAGCCATTGAATCGGATCCCAGTGGCTGAATGGTATACGAGCTAGCCTGCCTTGTAACCGGAAGGTCCTGGGTTCGAATCCCAGTGGGTGTGTACTGGCAATGATTTCCAAGCGCTAGGATGAAACAGCAGCTGTCCAGTACTCCCTGGTTTTCAATGGTTCTCTAACTGATATCAATCCGTGATCAACAAGTGTCAATTTCCACAAACAGCCAGTCAACGACTGTCACCTACGACGCCTCCCCGTTAGTCTCTTATGAAGTGTCATAGGTAGCTTTCTCCCTCCCCCCCCCCCCCGCCAACTATTTCATAGAGTCCCCAAAACGACTAGCTCCTGAATCTCGATAGTTTCCACCCCAGATCCAAAGTCCGTCAGGAACGTCCTCAGATTTTTTTTCAAAGATTTGCGGCCACAACGCCTTACTCGAGATCTGTGATACTAAACAAAACCTTAGTCGATATTTTCCACCAACAGAATAATTCAAAACTGCGAGTCGAATAAAACTGAACTTATCTAGTGGTTAATTGTTCAGTTGGTTGGTTGACAATAGTTAAAGAAGGTTGAACATTTAACTAATTTTTTAAAAGAATGATTACTGAACAAAGAATATTCTTTTCGATAATGCCTTCATCATCAGGTTCTACAGTTATATATACATACGTAATAGTGAATATTTACATTGACCGTTGCTCTCTAGGGAACATCCCGCAGTGTGACTAAGTAAAGGTGTAGTAATAACAATCAACAGTTCGATATTAGAACACCTGGTCCAAACCGGACGGCAACAAGGCCAGCGTGGAAGAATCCTTCTCTATCATCCATCTATTGAGTACCAGATAAATTGCCAAAAACATCCATGTACCGCATACTCCAAACAGCAGAGGCTATTGCAATTCGCCTTAAGCATCCGGTTCTCTGTGTGCAGAAGAAGCAAGTCCAGCCAGCCACTACAACTGCCTTGTCCGGCCTTCAGTGGAGACTATAAATTCATGAATTTGTATTATTATCTTTCTTAACTTTTCTGACATTCAATTTATTGCTATGTTGATTCTATTGAACTGTATTCCACTGATATTACTGATTCGATTTTATTTAAACAGCATTAATGTTGTTCATAACACTAATTCATTCATTCACTATTATATGTATATATAACTGTAGAAACTGATGATGAAGAAGAGGTTATCGAAAAGAATATTCCTTGTTCAGTAGCCAGTCTTTTGAAAAACCTTTAATGGGCATTTTAATCATTTAACTAATTAATTAATCAGTTAATTACATGAAATGAAAGGATATATTAATAACCGACATGAAGAACCTAGAAGACCTGGATTTTGCGGATGATTTATGCTTGATGTCACACAAAATCGAAGACTTACAAGCGAAAACCGACAAACTGGTCAAAGAAGCAGCAAAGACAGGACTCCAGGTGAACAGAGACAAGACGGAGGTTATGAAAATAACCAACCAACAACAACAACAACAGCAGCAACATCCAGTACCAATCACCATCAACGGGAAGGATTTGAAAGAGGTTACTTCTTTCACTTATCTAGGGAGCATTGTCTCAACTACAGGAGGAACGCACGAGGATGTCAAATCGAGAATCGGGAAGGCGAGAAACACATTCATCAACCTGAAACCAATCTGGAAATCTTCGTCACTCCTCAACAACAACAACAACAACAAAATTCGGATTTTCAATACAAACGTCAAGTCGGTCAGTTCTTCTATACGGATCAGAAACTTGGCCAGTGTGTCACAAAGAATATTTCCAACAGCCTGTTGCACACCTTTATCAACAACTAACTGTCTTCGCTCTATACTCAAGATCAGATAGCCGGAAAGAATCACCAACAAGAAACTATGGGAACAAACAAAACAAGAACCAATCGCCCAACAAATATGCAGGAGAAAGTGGAGATGGATTGGACACTCGCTGAGGAGGCCACCGGGTGACATCGCGCGTCAGGCCCTCGAGTGGGACGTCCAAGAGTGACATGGAGGAGATCGTGTGAAGAGGAGTTGAAACAGTATGGATTAACATGGATGCAAGTGAAAAGTACAGCAGAAGACAGAAGCAAGTGGAGACGTGCAGTTGAAGCCCTATGTTCCACTAGGAACCCAATGGAATAATAATAATATAATAACCAATCATATTTCAATAAGTCGAGCTTTATTCCAGAGGAGACACAGTTTGAAATCGATTGTTTTCTGTCATTAAGTGGTTAACCGCCACCTAGTGCACCCTTAGCGCATGCGCTTCTGACAACAACTTGTAAGTAGTCTATTGATGAAGTCTTCTGCAAGGATCTTCAACAGTGGAACGATGGAGTAAGTTACAAATTAGGAGAAATGAAGATTATTGTGAATGGTTCATGTGGTAGAATGGCGGTGGTACGGTGATGGCACAAATACAAAAACTCTCCAATGAAACTTCAATTTCCAAAAGTTAGGCATATTCTGTTTCTTTTGTCATTCATCAAATCAGCCAGTGTTTTCTCTCTTGGCGCTTCACAATCATCTTCATTTATCTTCTTTGCAACTTGATCTATCTCTCTCTGTGATCCAAGATTCTTGCAGCAGCCATCATCATCAATATACTACTCACAAAATCTTATCAGTAGCACATCTCCTTTAATAACCATTAAACGAAAATTATCTTAAAGAACTGAGAAACCATTAACAACATTGACTCCATTCAAGTGTCGATTTGCAGGGATTTCATTGGTTTCGGGATTTCATCATGAAATGACATCCCGTTAGAGAACCGCAGGAAAACCTGCAGGGAGTACTGGATAGCCAACTGTTTCGTCCTAGTTTTGGACTCTTCTGGTTACAAGGCGAGTCAGCTTGTAGACCATTAAGCCACTGGGACCCGATCCAATGACCAGTGTCCATGAATTTCAACTTCTACCAATTCATGATATGGCGTGACTGTTAGCGAGTGTCTTCGGTGGCGAGTAATTGCCCTCACTCACACCCAACCTGATTTTATAACCCAGACATCAATGTTTACATTTTCTATAAAGGAATAACCAGTAAGGAGCTTTAAGAAACAATATAACATAGCGTTACGAAACTATTTAATTAGATTTAAACTTTCCGGTTGATGAACTGGACCGAAGTGCTGCTCGACCTCAGAATAACATTTCCGATCCTTGTGAAGACTGCTTCAATGATTTCTGATTATCTAGCCTGAAATTTCTCTCTGGCGTAGGCGTGACATCCGGATATCAACCAAGGGACGTGTGTACTGCTCATCAGTTCGCTCCGTCCTTCTCTATGGCTGGCTCTGAAACATGGCCAATACGAGTTGAAGACATGAAAAGGTTGACTGTTTGTCATCATAGATGTCTACGATCTCTTTCTCACGTTAGGTGGTATAATAAGGTAAGTAATGTTGTCGTCAGGCGTAGAGTGTTGGGCAAAGAGGGAAAATCAATCGACGAGGCTATAAAGTTACATAGATTGAGATGGCCAGGTCACGTGGTGCGCATGCCTAACCATCGCCTCCCCCTCCCGACGGGCATTACTAGCTGATATAGGTGCAGGTTGGAAAAGAGTAAGTGGTGGCCAAACAAAAACATGGCATCATCAATCCATGAAATCCTTGACAGTTAAACTGAGTCAGGTAGGGAGGGAGATGCAGACTTCCAGGTTGGGGCCCGCCCTCAGGATTCTAAGAATCAATGGCTCTGGAGACACTAGGTGACATGGCTCAAAATCGTTGTCAATGGCTTGGCTTACGCAGATGTATTCAGTCTCTGTAATCTTTCATATTCCTTTCTACCATTAGTCATTCTGTTTCATTCTTATACTTGTCAAAACTCGATTGATTCTC